>JAMKQA010022795.1:0-10023 GCA_024699735.1 Posidonia australis
GCAAGAATATTGCATAATAAGATCAAAGATCTAATAATCTCGAGTGATTTTTCATCCTTGCCTTGCTATATGCCAAATGTAATCTAAAATGCATGGAAATAGTTGAAAACATAGTTGTGCTTTCCTAATACATCAAGGGAGGAAACCAAGAAAAACCCAGAAGCAAATCGCGTCGGAAAAAGCATGCTAAAGCCATATAAAAATCTGCTGTGTGCTACTGAAAATAGGCCAGTGTGCCTGTTTGGTGCACCAGACTGGTGCGCCACCTATGTGCTCCTAGGTGGGCTAGAGAAATGTGCTGAGGGAAAACAAAAAACTATGCAAAGCCAGTTCACAAAAGAATGCATTCTGCAGTGTAAAATCCTTCTGTAAAACTGGGTAAATATGCTAATGCAATGATTTGTGAATCTTGTGCTCAAGGGCTAGTAGCCTCACACAAGGTCCTACCTATCTTATGCTAAGTGAGAAAAATAGGATTCAGTCATGACAGTGGATCATGGGCTGATGCATAGACTCTCCATGTAGGAGTAAGGTGCAAACAACCTACCAAATTCCTGCCCAAGACTGAATATCCAAGGGGAGAAAACAATTGGAAAATGATCTGGTTTAAAACGGAAAGCATGCATGCAAAATAATGGGATATCAAAGAACAATCAACAAAAATATCAAGCTCAAAGTCCTTCGGAAAGCCATGCAAACAAAGATGCCAATGCGAGTGCTTTGCTCTCTGGCCAGTCTGGTGCACCTGCTTGGTGCGCCAGAGAGGAGCTCTGGTCTGGTGCACCCCAAAGAATCTGGATCAGACTACAATCTAATCCAGAATCTATCCCAAAAAAGAGATGGGTGATTCATGTTAATGCAGATTGATTTATGCAATTGCTAGGAGCTGAAAACATGATTGGATGCACTTGATCAAAAGTCATCTTATTATTCATGTAATCATGATGAGTTAATGGGTTCATGTATGAAAACATGCAAAGTGCAAAGCAATAAAACATGATACGAGCAAATCCAATCAAAACACATACAAGTTATGTTATCTCTACAGCATCACTCTAACATTTAGAAGCTTGGCATGGATCTATGTGTAAAGAAACAGTAAGAGAAAGACAACTCATATAAGCAATATGGTGCAGATTTTATGCTAGAAGAAAAGTAAGCATGCTTGCAAACGAGAGTATAGATTTGCATGAAGATCATCTTATAAGAAGGATAAGCAAAATCATCATTGAAATCTCAGGAAAACATAAAGGAAATCAGACCATATGCAAGTTTCTAGCATGCCTTATTCCAATGTAAAAGAACAAGAATTAAAAGGAAAAGTGAGAAGGCCTACCTTGTCCTAGATGTTCCTTCAATGAAGACTCAAGATAATAAGCTCCTTGATGCTCTGGAAGGGCTTGGAATATCTTTGGATGCAAGAAAAAAGCTAAGAGCTCATAGGGACAGCTGCTGAATTCTAGTTGCAATTGTGTGTCTTCAACTTTTCTAATCTCTCAAATGGCTACCTATAGGTGTCTATTTATAAGGAACTCTCATGGGTAACTCATAGGAATGCAGGAAGCCTCGTAGACGAAAAGCCTGGAAGATTCCATGGCATATTCGTTGCTGGAGGTAACAGTCATGGGAGGTGGAAAGTCAGCAGCCTGCAGCCTGAGAACTGGCTGGGCGCTAGGTATGTGCGCCTGGGAGGTGCGCCTGCTATGTGCGCCACCTAAGTGAACTAGATAAGTGTGCTAGGCAGATGTGTCAGGTAGGTGTGCTAGGCAAGTGTGCCTGGTGAGTGTGCCGGCTAAGTGTGCTAGGTAGGTGTGCTAGCTAAATGTGCCAGATAAGTGTGTCAGCTAGGTGCTCTCTCCTACTTGTCTGGTTTTCTAATTGGGCTTAGGGCCTATTGCAAGCTTAGGGTTGATCTGGCTAATGGGAGCCATATCCAAAGCATCATCTGGAAAATTATCGATGAGTCACCTCAAAATCAGGGTGTCTACAGCACCAAACTGGAGCACCAGTCTGGCGCGCCACTCAAGCGCACTAGCCTGTTTTCTGTTGCATGCAGCTGCATTTGGCATGCTATTTAGCATGTTTCCCGTTTGGATTTGCTTTTGGTTCTCTAGTTGTCTTCCTAGGTATGTCAGGAAGACCCCACTCTGTTTTCAACCTTTTTTAAGCATGATAGATCATGTTTTGCATATAGTAAAGCAAGGATGAAAGTCACTCGAAGTTATTAGATCTTTGATCTTATTTATGCAATATCCTTGCATCAATGCTTGACCCACGATACGAGTGATCCTTCTGAGCATTAGGACACACCCTATTGCCCATACACCCATGTTTAGCATAAGACACCATAGCATGGCATTGCATATTGCCCTCTGGCATACAGAAAAGGCTGAAAAGTCGACATTTCATACAAGTAAACGAGAAACCTATAGAAAGACCGATTTTTCAAGTGCACGAGGGTGCCTAATACCTTCCTCGTGCGTAACAGGGATCCTTGCCCATTTCTGGTTTATGAAGACTTTTTCCATTGGCTTTATTGCATGATTTGAATGTTTTTAGCGGTTTTCCTCGTCTTCCGTTTTTAAATAGACTAGGTGGCGACTCCTGCATTTTATCATTATTTTTATTATTTTGCCGTGACTTTGCCGATCATCGCGCATTTGGCCTTTCGCGCCAATCTCGAGGTTGTCGCCGGCATGGTCACAGTTACTGTGTTTTGGTAGCGTGCCCGGGATCAGGGTGTTACAAGTGTACTAATTTTTGTCTTTTTATTCTTGGCAAATCATTTCTCAAGGTCATTGAGAAACTCCTTGGCATTTGTCTCTTCAAACATTGTGCCTTTGAAGGTCTCTATTATGGCATGTCTCATGATCATCATACTTAATCGATTGGAACGCTTCTACTTTTCATAAGCCTCCTTGTCCTTAGAAGAACTGTCAGGCTCAAAAGAAGGGAGTTGTTCCATCCTTAAGGCTAAGTCTAGATATATGCCCTCGAGAACAATCATAATGTTCTCTTTCAAGTAATTGAAATTAGTGCCATTAAGCATGGGAATAAAATTAACGTTGGAAGTTATTGAAGTAGATGCATTAAATGAAGCAATTTAATAAATAAATAAGAATTAGAAGAATAGTTAGTCTAATGACAACCATATTAATCTTTAACAATAAAGAAACAAACAAATAAATCAACTTATAGTGGGGCCCATCTCAAGATACTTAGTACAACATTAATATTTAGTCTTTGGGTAGAAATGTCAACTTACAAGGGGTACTTTTTATGTAATAATCAGATATTGACAAATAGACCTATAAAGTAACAAGCGTCCTTTTAGTTGACTTGTTACCCACATGGAATAATAGTATAATTGTCACATATTTATCATTATAGGTGTGTGTGGTATTCGGTCAAATAGTAACCTTCCTTTGGGCCAATTACTATCTACATGAATCTCAAACACACAATCATCTTAATATTCCAAATAAATAAATTTATACAAAAGTAGCTACTTTGGTAACATCTAGCTTCAATTAATCTATTTTAGAAATATCAGACATCCAAAAGGAATAAACACCAAAAGATAATTAGCAAAAACTATGCCCAAGCAGACGTCTGCAATCACCTTGATATGCACAAAATGTGCAATGGAAAATATCCGCAAAAATCCTAATGTGCTCAAGAAACTAGTGGACCTCCACAACAGACATCCATTATTTCCCTGATGTCCATAAGGAACTAATGGATGTCCATTATTTCCCTGATGATCAATAGAACTATAGCGGACATTTATTGATTCCTTGAAGAATGTGGTGACTAGAGTTGACGTCCGTGTGGATGTCCACTACCGTAACTGCAACCCAAAAATCTCTAATTTCTTGATATGTGTAGACACGCCACTTTGGAAGCCACTCGCTATCGGATTCCTTTTAAAGAACGTGCCCCAATGGTGACGAGACATTTTCCCACACCCAAGCCCATTCTACACTTCCAAACTAGCCTCCAAGCCTTAAATCCAGCTCAACACCAAAAGCCTACCTCAGAACCACAAGCCCAAGCCTGTGTGATGGTCCAACACTCAAGAAACAGTCCCAAAATCCAGCTAGGAAGATTTGTAAAAGCCTAGACGTACAAACCCCACGTACTAATTCATCATCTTTGGCCAGTGCATATACGGCGTATGTAATGGTGGTGCGGATATGTCGCGTCGATTGTTGGTGCGGTGCCCTAGGTCAGTAATTAATCTGTTTGAGGATTGTCTAGTCTTTTCACCTGTTGGACCACCAATTCTCCTCTTCTCATTGGATGGCATGGATCTAAGCGTGCTCCATAAACTCGCTGGACCATCATGCCCCACTTCCTAACCCAAAATCCAATCAAATCCCATTATTTAAATCCAAACCACCCATCTTAATCAAATTTTCAAACCAACGACCTACACTCTTCCTTCCCTTTATAAAACAATGCCTCCCACATCCAAGCTCTCTCTCTTGGATCTCTGGACTCCCACGACTCTTGGCACTAAGCTCCAGTCATCCCTGAGCAATCCCACCATCTTCAACCACTAGTTCCAACCATCATTTTACCTTTTCCGACCATCCAGTAATCACATCAAACTCTCACGGCCTTGCATCAACTGCATTGCGCCCTCCAATCCACTATGCACCTCCTGGTCTTTCCAACAGAGCCTCCCTTCTCACTGAAGCACCCCTACCGTGTGCACAGGTTGCCTCCGACCACCCAGTCACCTCCATCTCTGATTGGAACTACCACCACTACACCATCACATTCAAACCACTGAAACACCACACCTCTCACTGCAGCATCGACCAGAACACCTCCAATAACATCACCACAGTCCATCGTGGCCGCCTCTGTCGCCTTTGAGCCTCTTCAACCTAGGGAAACGCTTCCACGAGCCGCTTGCCAAAGGACAACCCACCACCTCTGTAGGTACTTCTCTTCCTACTGGATATGCTTTTTCGTTTCTCCTTGCTTTCCCTACTTCATCATGTTATCCACTGCATGTTTTGTCTGAATTCACCATGCTTTATCTATCATGCATCCACTACATCTCCACACCACCGACGATGGGTTCAAACAGCTTGAGTTGGGTCGACCATCTGTGAGCTCATTCACAACCCATTTCGGTACATCATCCCCTTTCTCTCTCTCTTCTCCTAGTCGCCTCAGATGGTCACTTAACGCTCTTTACCACTTGCATGGCTGCCGACAAGACATGGTGAAGATGGAAGAAGCTCTGCATTGCATCCATCCTCATTCCATTGCATCCATGCAACTCCATTTTGATCCCTCAGTCCTCTGGAAATGTCAGAATGCCTCATCGAAGACCATGGCTTGAGTTCACAAACAAGGTTGCCAATGGAACCCAACTGGCGACGAGGTAGGTCAGTAGGAGTATCCACTCATTCTCATTCGCATCTAAGCATCCAGACATGTTCACTTGCATCCCCTCATGCTCTCCATGCATTGCATCAGTATTGTACATTGTTGCATTTCAATCGGGTGCGATGACAAGCTCATTGGTTTGTTCTGCAATTCTTCTAGCACGTCCCAATAGCGCACCTAGTCTGCATGGATGACTAGCATGGATAGCCCGCGTGTTTCACCTATTTCAAAATAGGCAATCTTTCGAGCACCTTTGCACCTTCTATTTTGTTTTCTCTACTGTTTTTTAGCATGTTTTCTTCTATTTCCCTACTTCTGCATGTCTTTGCCTACATTGCATGAGTTTCCTTCGTGTTTTCCAGTATCCTGCATTTATCCATAGGGTGATGATGTTTACTATGTTGTGTTCTTTTGATTGATAGTCGAGAATTCACATAGTGCAACTAAGCACTAGATCACATCATATTTCGCCCAACTCATTCCATTCCCACCAGCATGACACGTAGCATTTATCCATCCTAGACTAAGCATGCATACATTTGCATTTACCACACAAGCGAGCGATCAACCAAGAAAGAGTGATTTATCAGATGTATGGGGGTGCCTGACACCTTTCCCATGCGTAAAAGGAGTCCTTACCCTTTCTCTGGCCTACGATGACCAATGTGTGCATTAGGCACGGAGCATTCATACATGTTTATTTGCATCATTTTTCTTGCATTTTTATGCATTCGATTTTCTTCATCTTCCAATCCCAAATAGATTAGGTGGCGACTCCATTTTGTTTTCCATATTCTTTTTTTTGGTGTTTTCGAGTCGAGTGTCCTTCCTCAGATTCACCATCTGCACTGTGGCCTTATCGGTGTTCGTGACTTGATCGCATGAAGTTCAATCACCAACATGGTCACAAGAACTGGCAACTCCATTGGGAATACAAGACTTCAGCTTTTACTTTTTAACTTTTTGTTTGCTTGGCTTTTGTCCTTGTTTGCCTTGCTTCGCATTTGCTTACTTGTCGCCTTATTTTCATTTGGCCTATCATTACATGCTTACTTTTACATGCCTTTTGCTTGCTAAGTGTTTTCCTTTGCACACTTGCCATGCCACTACACTCTCACATGCCATGTTACCTGTCTTTTGATGTGATGGATGTTTTCTCTTTTCACCATCATGTTAACACAACATGCGCACATGTCATGATCATGCCTTTTGCCTAATGTATGCTTGCTTACTTGCCATACTTTAGTGTATTCTTCCCCTTTTGCACCTACCATCCTAGGGAAAGTAGAGACATGTTTGCTTCTTCTTGCTGACTTAATCTAAAATCCACAACAATAAAAACAATGTTTAGGCGGAACAAGAGACTTCTATGCACTCTCTCCCATATCTGGCTTATTAAAACTTACAAGTAAAAGACATAAAACATGTTGCATAAATAAGCACTCTAGAAGCATACATCTTCTCTTCTCCTATGTCCACCCATAGTTTGTGAAGGACAGTTCTGGTTGCCCGCTCTATGGCTTCAGCATGGGATGTGTTGTCAATCTATCTCCCCTTGTCTGGGGTCGTGTCGATGTTCGTAAAGGGTACAGTTCACTACTACTGTGGAAGTCGAGGTTCCCAACACACCACCCATTTACTACTAAGCTTTGGCTAGTATTTCGAATGAGAGCCTTACTTTCTGGCCTGAGTCAAATCCCAAATCCATGAAAGAGTCTCGGGTGGACAGCCCACTCGGGACATGCTTGGTAAGAGAGCGCATTTTAAGACATTCATCTACATCGTGTGTCATGCATGCCACCCTAATAACTTGCACTGCGTCCTTGTCCCAAGTTCTGATACCTGTTGTTCTTGCCTATTTCCATAGATAGGTTATGCAAGGTCCTTGGCCAAGAGCTCAAGCATCTTTGTCGTAGGTCGCCTTCCACAGTCTTTTTCCTCTATCCTCGAGCTAGTGTTGTCTCCGACCATAGCTCATCTTGGAGCTTGTGCCTCTTCTTTTTGCAGCAATCCTATTTGTACCTTCTTGCTGTCTACTATGGCCTAACAAACCAGTGAGCCTCAACCTGGTGCTTCAAAGGGGGTCCCAACTTCAATCCCTCCGTCTCTGCCTACCTCCTCTACTACTCCTTCCACATCCTTTACACACTACTATCATGCACTAAAGGATTCTATACCACCTACTTTGGGACAATGGCAGACCCTGATTGGTCTAGAACAGGTCATCGAGACCCTCCTTCAACGACCACATCCCAGACTCCAAAGGTTTCGTTTGTTGTCCCTTCCCAGGGCCTCCCTGCAACAAGAATTCAGTCTACTACGGCTGTCTCTCTTGTAGGGTCTCTCCCTGATGTCTCCTTCACCCTCATGCCCTCGTTCCCATCCATGCCTTCGCCTTCTGGCTCGCCTGTTGATGAGTCCTCTACCATACAAGTGCAACATTTGCTGGCTCTTGCACAAAAGCTGTGAGACATGGCTCTTTCCCTTGATCCTGCTTTTGTCCCTTTCTTGCTAACCCTCAAGGTTCTGGTGTGCCTCACTTTAGCTCCACAAGCTCACTTCACCACACCTGTGCCCTCACCATGGCCTCAGCTCATCACAGCTCCAGTGATGGCAGCGCCTTCCCTGCCTCCTGTATTCACACAGCACTTTGCACATCATTCATCTCCATCACCTAGTAGCCAGCCCTTCAGCTTAGCAAGAGCACAGCATCCCTCGAGCCCATTGCTCAGTGCCATGCCAACACAATAGCTACTTCTCCCACACTTTGCACCACACACAAAACAGCATGCTTCCTACCCATCTTTGCATCAGATACGGGCCCCTGCATACATCACAACACTACTGCACTCTACATCCTTGCACGAGTAGGCTGGCCCTTACGCTTCGACACCAGGAAGCATAAGGGTGGATCTAGAGGAGCGCTTATGCACGACCCATACAGCATGCATGGCACCCACCTCAGTTGCAATATCACCAACAGCAGTGACCTTGGACTCCCTCCCAGCCAAGATCGGCAATCTATAGAAAGCACTTCGTTAAGTGTAGGGCTAGGACCACCAATCCTACCAATTCTAGGACATTTACTACTTTTCAGAGGTGGTACTTCCTCCAAATTTCCACATCCCAATATTTGAGAAATACAATGGCAGAGGCTACCCTATATCGCATTTGAAGGCGTTTTACGGAGACCTCGTGCAGCTTCAGGGTAATGAGAGGTTCTTGATCCGCCTATTCTAGAAAAGTTTGACAGGACTAGTGCTCATGCTTGACATGGCCACTATCAAGACTTGGAATGACCTCTCCTAGGCATTCCTTGAGTAGTATTCCTTCAACTTCGACTTGATCCCTAGGCATGAAGATCTTGTTACAACCAAGCAGAAGTCCTTCAAATCGTTCCAGGAGTACGTCAGTCACTAGCGCGCACTAGCCTCCCAAGTCAAGGATAGGCCCTCAGTCAATGAGTCTATCGAGATTATCATCAAGGGAGCACAACCAGTGACAAGGGCACTACTTTGCATTCAGTCAATCACATCCCTTGCATCTCTAATTTGGGCCAATGCTTGCATGAAAAATTCACTATGAAGTGGGAGTTTCCCCACACTCATTGCATTCACTAGGTAGACTGCCACCTCTAGCAACAGCTTTAGTGACAACAATGCCTCTAACACGGGCTACTCCAAGAAGGCAGTCGTCGCATACGTTGAACCTTCTGCAGAGCCTACTGAGATAGTGAATCAGCCCGACCCAGATCAGTTGGCATTCACACCTAACTCTGCATACACTTCACACACATCTTCCACCATTGAGCCTGTGCATTACATCGCACTAGCTCAACAAGGACAACAACAAGGATAAAAGCAACCTTTTCGTGCCAAAAGCAACTACACTCCTCTCACTGAGCCACTGAGCATTGTTTTCCCCAAGGTTGAGTCATTTCTGAGGCTCTCGAACCCTCATGCTCTGCCAGATCCTGTTCCCTAGTGGTATGACACGAGCCCGTACTACAACTTTTACCATCTTGCTGGGCATTCAAAGGATGGTTGCATCACTTTATGGGATGCTGTTTAGAACCTGATCGAGTGGAAGGTCATCAACGTTGCCTCGTAGGAGGTAGAACACACACAAACACCTGCACCTGTACCAATGCACCCGAACCAACCTGACACATCTTCACTTGAGCTTCTAGGCTCCACAGATGTCTCAAGCTCAGGGGTCTTCTTCCTTTTCCTTGTCCCTTCTGATTCCAGCTTTTTCCCAGTGAATCATGTTGATCTCATCAGTCTATTACCTTCTCTTGTTCCCATCTTTCTGTGGGAGGCTTACGCCCATGGTTGGCCCACCTATTGTGCGCCAACATGACATTGAGACTACTTGCACTCTAGATCCTAATAGACAACATCAGCTAGTAGTTTCAATAGCAGCAACAATCTCAAACCCACTCCACAGTTTCAGCCATTTCCACCATTCCAACAACACTGCCAGAGTAGCCAATGACCCAACAACATGAATAAAGCAGCTAGCAGTAGGGACTGGAGCTGTATCTTTTTCTCCTATTTTATTTGTTGTTTCTTCTTTTTCATCATCATCATCATGCATCAAAAATACAAAAAAAAA
>JAMKQA010022796.1:0-26675 GCA_024699735.1 Posidonia australis
CGCCCGAGGGTGACATGCCATGCTATGCTTAGTGCCTTATGCTAGTAGGTGCATGATGTGTAGGGGTGTGTCTTAATGCTCAGGAGTATCACTCTTTAATTCGGGTCAGGTGCGTAATGCAAAGATATTGCATAAACATAATCAATGTTGCATCATTTGAGTGATTTCTCATCATTGCTTACTATATGCCTAAATGCAAGCTAAGATGCGAGAAAACTGCTGAAAACATGGATGTGCCTTCATAATGCAACCAGGAAGAAAATTAGATAAAAACCCAGAAGCAAATCGGGTTGAGAAAGCAAGCAAAACATCTGAAAGACATGCTGTGTGCTACTGAAAACAGGATACTCCGCCTGTTTGGTGTGCCAGACTGGTGCGTCAGTCTGGAGCGCCACCTATGTGCGTCTAGGTAAGCCAGCTAAATATGCAGAGGTAAAACAGAAAGCCATGCAAAGCAAAACATCAGAGGATGTACTCTAGAAAACATGCTGCAGAAAACATTCAGTAAAACTCGGGAAAACATGCATCTAAAACACATGAAATGCAAATGCAAATGGACCCTGTGCTCAAGGGCCAATAGCCTCACACAGGTTCCAACCTATTCAAGCTATATGCAAGGTACAAGACCCAGTTAGGCCTCTGGATCATGGACTGATGCACCAGATTCTCACGAAGGAGTAATGTGCAACCAGTCTACCAAATTCAGCCTAGAACTGAATACAAAGCAGAGAAAACAAAATGGAAAGCAGTTGATTAAAAGTTGAAGAACACCCAGGTGATATCTCGATAAACCAGAGAATCCAATCAAAAAGAAACAAGCTTAAAACCCTACGATAAAACCATGCAAACAGAGACATAAAAATGTAGGTACTCTTATCTCTAGCCAGTCTGGCGCGCCTATAGCGTGCGTCAGACTATTGCGCGGGTAGGGTGCACCTGGTTGGTGCCTCCCAGGGAGTCTGGATCAAACCGTAACCTGATCCAGATCCCACCCGACAGAGATGCAAGGAGGATTCATGCAAGTGCTAAAACGGCTCATGCCATGATAAAACTAGAAAACACATGATGCGAGGGCAGGTTCAATAACCATCATGAAAAACAAAGCATTTGAGATTGAATCAAATGATGGGTTCAAGCATGAAAACGTGAAACATTTAAGAATCGACAAGATCTGAATCAAGACATGTAAATATGATGATCAAGTGCGCATGCTTCTACGTGCAACGGGCAGACATGGGTGCATGGCACGGTATTATATGCAAGGAAGCAATAAAACTTATGCTTATGCCGATCTCATGCTAGAAATGAAAACATGAATTAGCATGGAGATTATTTGCAAAGAAAGCGAGCATGCTATCCTATAAACATCGAAAACATGGAACAAAACAGGTCATTCATAAGATTTTAAGCATGCTTTTGCTAAGTTCTGACATGAAATTAAGAAGAAAACAGAGAGGAGGTAGAAAGCCTACCTCTCGACGTTTTCCTTCTTGCAATATCACAGATAAGGAAAACCTCGTTGCTTTGGAAGGCTTCAGGACGCAAGGGGACGCTCCACGGACTGAAAATAAGCCGCTGGACCGATGGAACAGCTCGTGCAAAGGTTGGGTTTTGGAGTGGAAAATGGTTGGGTGCAAGGACTCTACTTAGAATTCTCAGCTCTGAATTTTGTCTCTCTGTTGTGGTTCTGTTGAACGGTGCCTATGAGGGTCCTTTTATAGGGAGCTCTTAGGTGTGAGTTACGGGTATATGGAGGGCCTCGCAGACGAAGAGCCTGGAATATTCCATGACACATTCGCTGCTAGAGGTAATAGCCAAGGAAGGTGGAAAGCCAGCAGCCTCGTGCGCCAGGGAGGCGCACTGGGTAGGTGCGCCACCTATGTGTGCTAGGGATGTGCGTTAGTTTGGTGTGCTAGGTTGATGTGCTAGGTAGGTGTGCTGGGTTGGTGTGCTAGGTAGGTGTGCTGGGTTGGTGCTCTCCCTTATTGGTCTGGTTTTCTAACTGGGTTGCGAGCTTGCTGCGGGCTTGGGGATTGGTCTAAAGGTCAGCCATATCCAAAGCAACAAATGAGGCCTTATCAATGAACTACCTCAAAATCGGGGTGTCTACATTTGCTATGCTTGGATATGCTGTAGTTCCTTTGCTTGATTCTGCTACTCAAATTCAGGCTTGTGACCTTTGTCTACTTGTAGGATGACCCAGTACCCGCGGGAGAGAGCACATAGCTTCCCCAGGACAGACCTTCTAGTTCTCGCCAACGGCGTTGGGGCAACTCTTCGAGGTCTCAGGCCTGTAGTAGCGTGTTACATGCTATCACCGTTGAGGTAAGTCTCCTTGGAATGACTTGTGCCTGTGATTTAAATTTGACATTTCAATTACCAAATGTACTTTCAAGAATCTGGCAACTTCGTGGGGCGACTACTCAGCGGCTATCACATTTGTGAGAGCCCAGATTTTGAGGTAACTATCTTCATTCTCCCTTTAGCATGTTTTAGCTTTGGCACTACTGCTTCTCTAATCCTGTAACTGTTTTGCCATTGTTGTTTCAGGTTGGGTATGAAACTGGGTAATGCGATGTCATTAGGCCCCTATGCTTGACCATTTCCGCTGCTTGCCAGAGTTTTTGCAAGACTTTTTGCTTCACTGGTCTTCTTTTGGAGGCTTGCTTCGCATTCCAGCCATTCATGGACATTACAACTTCTTCCGAGCCTTGACAGAGAGATGGAGGTTTGAGACACATACCTTCCACTTTTAGTTCGGAGAGCTGACAGTGCTACCCGATCAGTGGGCCTTGCTGACGGGCCTTCAATTCGACGATGAGCCGATTATTGGCAAGACTACTCATGGGATGCATCTGGCTCCTGCGCGCCTGGGTCGCGTTCCTCCAAAGTAACCTCCGGGAAAGCACATGATCACAGTGGGTTTCCTTTGGAAGTGGGACCAGTTCTGACCCAACCTGGAGTTGGGCAGCGACGAGGCCAATTTCGTACTTTGACACTTCTTATTGGATCTACTTGCCATGATCTCTTGCGATTCTTCTGCCTACTGCATTCACACTGATTGGCTAGTATATCTGACCAATCTGGAGTACTTGGGCCATTATGGCTGGGCTGGGGCTAGCTATACCTGGTTGATCTGCGGGTTGGACAACGTAGCTAGACTGGGTCATCTGTCTCATGTGGGACTGTATCCCTTGCTTATTGTAAGTACTGGTGAAAATTTATTTCCTTTTTTCGCAAAGTTTTTAATAATAGCTGATAACTAACTTTCTTTCTATTTGCTTTTGCTAGTACTAGGCTATGGAGCATATCACGCGAGGGCACTGCTTTGGTCACCTCCAGAAAGAGCTTCTTCCTCTCCCTCGTCAGTGGGTCAAGCCTGACCATCGGGATACTGCAGGGGTCTATAGTTACGAGTCCTACCGATATCTTCTGGACTTGGTAGAGCTCGAGGATGTGAGTTTTATTACATAAATTTTATTTTCTGCATATCAGTATCTGCCTGCATTACTTATGATTGTCCTTTTTGCAAATAGGTACACCTGCACCCATTTTTGAGATATAAGAGGTTTAACTGGGCACCTCTGAACTCTGACCGCATTCTAAGAGACAAGCAGGTGAAATTCTATTGCATGAAGAAGTCGGCCTACTTCCTCCCAAGGTGAGTGAGGCACCAATTCGTCAATGAATTCTGCATCCCCACTCCTCCTCCTACAGACATGGATCTCCCAGTCCTGTCTCATGCCCCCCTAGGAGTCGGCATGCTACAGCTATGGCTTCTCAGGATAGACACATTCTTCGAGAAGTGAACTACATCGATTATTTAGTATGGTATAGGTGGGTCTAGAAGCCCTATCTTTCTTAAGAGGCCGTGTGCGACAGTTAGCGCGGGATGTGGTATGGCTCCAACTCGGCCACGGTAAATCCTTGTACCTTCTGCTTAAATAAATCTGCTCCATCAAAAATGTTTGATCTAACCCCTGTTGTGCTTTACTTTCACTGGGCTTTGAGGAGCAATTTGCCTCCTTTTACAAGGACATCAGGCGGAAGCAAGTATGGCAGCCTTTATTTTAATTGTAGATTTCATTACATTCATGCCATAAGTTCACTTGACAAACTTGCAAATTCATGCAGGAATTGCGGTGGCGGAACATCATACGGGTACTTCTTTTTGACTTTCCTTTAACAGCATGCTTTGGCACTGTTGCGAATCTGACACTCTTTTGGGAATCTTTTAGCAGGACTACCCAGCGAATGAGGTGAATGCCGCCTCTAGTAGGGAATTCACCTTTGAAATGTCTGAGGAGGACCGTTCTGACACCAAGGTTTCACAGGGGGTCCTACGCTCTTCTGCCCGTTCTTAGTCTACTGTTGTTGCCTAGTATTCGCACCAGATAACTTGTCGAGGGGCCCGACTCTTGGCTAAGAGCTTCTAGGAGAGATCTTCCAATGAGGAGGAGTTCGACGAAGAGTAGTAGTTTTCTTGATTTCAGTTCAGTCTTAGCACTCCTTGTGTATGAATGATGCAACTTGTATTTTGAACAATGTAATTTGTACTTTAAATGTTCATGAATTCATTTCTATTTTGGAATGCAGCCCTCCTCCTGGGTATTTATCTGTGTGTCTAAAATGTATGTTTCCATGCAGGTTTTGAGAAATGGCACCAATTTGGGAGAGCTTGATATTTTAGGGGAGGCTATGTTTGCTATCTGCCTGGTGGTGCGCCAGCTATGGGTGCCTGCTCTGTGCGCCTAGTAGGTGCGCCACCTTGGTGCTCCCTGTTCAAAATGTTAGTTTGCTTTCCTTTTCTGCTGCAACCCCTCTCTCTTTTCTATATTATTTCGTATTCCCCAACAAAATCCGCCACCTTTTCTACTACGAACACCATTCTCAAGCCCTCAAACATCCTTCAAGCTTCATTTCTGCACTCTCGGTGCCGGTTACGCTCTTTCTCGGCTCGCAATGGTATGTGATCTCACCCATTTTATTTGATGACATAGAAATTCCCTTTTTAGGGAGCTCTTGCCTTTACATGATTCAGATGTTGTTCTTTTCATTTGTGGTAATCTTTATCGCTCATATTCCTTCATATTTTACAAAGGAAAAAGGCTACATGAACCGATTTTTCATCATGTTTCAGAATTTACGAAAGGAAGAAATTATATGGTCTGATTTTCTCTTATTCTAGGGCTTTGCATATATTTTCTCATAATTTGCAAAAGGGAAAAGGCTACATAGGCTGATTTCCATCATGCCTTAGATTTGCAAAGGGAAAAACCATATCTTCTGATTTTCCCAATCTTCTGACTTGCACATTTTCCATATCCTGCAAAGGGGAAAATTGCATGTTCTAGTTTCCATTGTTTTTAAGATTTATGATCTCATTTGATCTTCCCCACCATGAGAAATTATTTGGCCAAATCACTTTTTGTTTGCCCCAGACATGATTTTACATTATTCCTGCCATATATTGATCTAACATCTTTATCGTAGGGATATCTGAACATGGTGATACCGAAACGCTGCTCTGACGTTCTACAAGCATGGATTGATGCATTAACTATTGAGGATCGTAAGCAACTATGGGTTTGGGGCATGTCGTCCTCGTTGTTGAACATTGTCAATGTGGAGGTGAATTGGCACTTGTTATGTGCTGCGGCTAAATTTTGGAAACCTATTTTCCATGTATCCTGCTTTGGACAGATGGAACTTACTCTCATCTTTGAAGAAGTCCGATGGATCTATGGCCTGTTGCCGTGCATGTTTCCCCCTATTTTCATATGCCGTGATAGTTATGCTTCAGTCTTGAGTCAACTGATCGATTTGTCTTGAAGTACTTGTGAGAAAAGTCTCATCTGCAAAGATTGGTCGGCTACAATGCTGCGCCTGGATTATTTCGACAAGATTGTCATCAACCGTGTGTCATCAGGCAGCCTATGGCTCCATGGCTTTGTAGTGCGCTTCTTTGGAGAGATTATCTTCAGTCATGGCCTAATGATAGTTGCTATTGAGGTGGCAGAAGTAGCACTGACCATGATCACCCACCAAATTGATCTTGCCCCCAGTCTTCTGGCAGAGACCTATGTCGGCTTGGATCAGACATTGAAACATTCCCGACATTTCCATGGTTGTGGTGCCTTAGTGCAAGTAAGCCAACACTATTATTTTAGTGATTTACTGTGCTTATCTAATTGTGCCATGCTTCTTTTCTGATAGACTTGGCTTGCTGCTCACATGGGGGTGGAAGTCCTATGCCCCAACACCCTGTCTTCGACTCCTACAGTCGCACCAATCATTCATGCACTCTTCCTGGTGTGCACGAGCTATGCGAAAGATTGCAGAATCTTATTGGAGATATTGTTGTGACCATGCTGGTGGAACCCTGCACAGCTCTCCTTACGGTGCGTGGAAGCACAGGAGGAGTCCCGATACGGTCATGGTGAAGATGGTGAATCTGGAGAAGAAGACTAGACTCGGAAACACCAAGGAAAGATAAAAAAGGATAAGGAATGGAGTCGCCACCTAGTCTTTTAATGGAAAGATGTGGAAAACCAAACATGAAAGAAACCAAGAGGAAAACAAGATGAAGAAAACATGTATGCTCAGTGCCTAATGGATGTAGTGCACAAATCAATGCGGACTAGAGAAAGGGTAAGGATTCTTGTTACACATGGGGACGGGTTAGGCTCCCCCATGCGCCCGAGGAACTCCATCTTTCTACGTTTCCTACTTCCTAAATGGTCTATTGTGTGTATGCTAGCCTATTCTGAATGCACATGCTAAAGATGACTAGAAAACATGCCAAATCAAAGTGAATAAATGAATAAACAGAAAAAACCTAATCCGAGGGACAAATGTAGGTATTGAAAATGCCGCTTTAATGTATGCTCGTAGGCGATGAGGAAAATCATGAAAATCGAGAAACTCTCGGAAAGCGTGATGCAAATCAGCGGAAACTCGAAGAAATCTGAGAAAATCAATTAGGGAAAATAATCCTCTTTCGGGACAATGTCGGCATTGTTAAGCCTATTAATGTACGCTTTTGGGCGATGGAAAGCCAAATCAAACCAAAAATGCGAACATTGGAAGAAATCCAGGAAACGATGGGAACACCAAGCTTGAAATGGATTAGAAATGCGTGCACGATGTAAGGAAGAAATCAAGAGAAAATATGCATGAAAAAGTGCAACAAAATGTGCAAAATGCATGTGTGAGTGTAAAAATGTAAATTACAGGGGTTTTTGTGGAAAATTAACAAATTCTGAGTGAAAACTTGAATTTTGAATTTAAATCAGCAAAAATACATAGAAAAATACATTTCATGTAATTTTGAAGCAATCTAGGGTCAAATGTGCAAAACTGTGCATTCTTGATCAAATTCAAGATTTCTAGGGGTCAAAATGCTATTTTGTTATTAAAACATGTATTTAATGCAATTCTGTGGAAATTCAGGGTAAAATATGCAAGCAAAAGAGTCCATATTTGAAAACTGAAAGTTTTAGGGGCTGTCGTGCAAATTTACCCTAGAAAACATGCATTCAGTGATAAATCAGTGAAATTAAGGGGTTAAAATGCAATTCAGGTCACATTTGAGCAAATATTAAAATTCTCAGGGTTTAATTTGCAATTTTGATAGAGAAATATGCAATCAGAACTATTTCAACAAAGCTCAAGTTTTTTTATGCAAAAATGCTAGACTTTAATTTGTGAAAAGTAACTCAGAGGGTCTTATATCAAACTTTAAAGCATGAAAGGCATTAACAAGATTATTCAGGGGGCACACTGCAACATTTTCAAATCAAGCTTTATTCAAACGATTTAAAAAAACATTGCAAGGACCTAATTGTAAGAAATGGACCTATTTGTAAGAACAAAAGGACCTAACTGTAAGAAAATAAAAGTATTAGAATTTTAATCAAAGAAAAGTTATTTTTTTATTTTTTAAAAGAAAAGGGATCGACGACCATCGACGACGGAATTCCACCATCGACGATCACCGGGGGTGCTCTTCCAAAGCATCCCAAAGCCTAATTGAAGATCAAACCTCATGAGGAGCAAGAAGAGGAGGAGAGGGAAAGATCCAATGGTTTGGATCGAAGGCTCGACGGCCAGAAGAAGATGCCCAACTCCCTCACCGTCGATGCATCCTCGGCGATGGCGTCGTGGAAGGAGGAAGCTTTGGATGCCACGGCGTGGTAGTTCAGGGCTCTTGGAGGCATGGGAGAGCGACGAAGATCGTTTCCCCTCCTTCAGAGGTCAAAATGGAAGAAGATTTCAAAATGCTAGGCTCCCCTGCCGTCGTTGTCATCTTCTCTAGCGAGCGAGGTTACAGAGGTAATCCAAGGTCTGACTCGTGATTCTGGATCCTCAGGAGCATTGGTAGAGCGCCAGAGATCGTTCCTTGAGGGTCAGAGTGGTGTTGCAAGGTGTGAGGCGTCTTGTTGCATTTCATTGTGCATCATCTTCCCCGACGACGGTGACGGAACGATGTTGATGGCGTGTGGCTTTTGGAGGCTGGACGGAGGGTCGAAATGACGCGCAAAGGGTTGGAGAAGCAGGAGGAAGACCAAAGGGAGAAGATTGAACACCTTGGGGTAGGAATCGAGCTCTGGATTTGTGCCTCCAACTAGGTCGTCAGAAAATGACACTGGCGAGGCTCGAAAACATGATTCCAGCCAGGGAAAAACCTCTGGCTCTATTGGAATCGACCAGGGAAAGTAGAGGGGGACCTAGGAGATCATTTTGGAAGGAAATGGAGGTGTATGGATGGCATACTTGGTCTTACAGTGGAGTAGATCGTCGGAGCTCGCCAGAGATGCCTGGAAACTTCGATTTCTCTCCTCCACGAGCTTCCTCTCTCTTCCTGGAACTCTCTAGTTGCTCTAGTTGGGAGGAAAAAATTGGGGAGCTCTCCTCTCAAATTTGTTTCCCAAATCCCCTTTTTACTTTCAAATGGGGGCTATTTATAGGCTTGCCATGGTTTGGTTGGTTGTTATGGTTAGAGTGGGAGGTGGTTGGAGTGAAGTGGGAAGTGGTTAAGGTTGTTGGAGTGACATGGGAAATAGTTAAGGTGGTTGAAGTGAAGTGGGAAGTGGTTATGGTTGTTGGAGTGAAGGGGGAAGTGGTTAAGGTTCTTTCAGGAAGCAAGACTTATGCATGGTTTATAGAAGATATTGGTGCCCTCAACGCCAAGGAAGCCTTTATTGCCTACTATAAGGAACTAGAATGTCCTCAACTCACTTGGCACTTCCTGGATCCCTAGGTTTATGGTGTCTCTCATTCACTCAATGGACTGTTGAGATAAAATGGGCTACATGCCAAACACCTAGGGCCCTACACCTACTTTTTCAATAATTTATTTTTCTTTTACTTCCTCAGAAGCATGCTAACTTACACTATCCCCACTTGGAGGTAATAAACACCAAGGCTGAGGGGTGGCTGCTCTTTTCAGTTTAACTGAAGGGGTGGCTAGTCCCTTTGAAAATATGGGCTTGGTAGGTGTATACTTCAACTCCTCTCCAAGTTATGTGATAGGGATAGAGTTGTCTTACATACTTCTCTCACTGGAGCTAACTTCTATCTTCTCATTTCTTTTGTTGCAACACCCCGAACCTAGGCATGTTTCCTAAATCATAGTATATCATAAGCAAAATTACACTAATTAGAGTAAATTTAAATAACTGTAATTAAGGCTCACCTCCAGGAAGTGTGACTAGAAGCTCCGACTCTGGCATTGGAACTCGACTGCACACAATCTGCACCTGAAAACCAAACAAGCATGCGTGAGTAACATCTAAGTCACCCATTACGTGTCCCAAACATACAAACAACGAAATCCAGCGAAATGCCAAAAACTCAACTTTAAATTTATAAACTTAGTTTTCTTTGAAGATCCAGTTTAAAACATCCTTGTTGTTTCTTTTGAAATCATTTGGGAATCTGTTCCCAGGGTTATACTCTTTTCAAAACTCACTTTTCCTTTTTCTTTTAGAATTTCTAGAAATCATTTCCAAAACCATGTTCCTTTTCAAAACTCATCTTTCTTCTTTATTGCTTGGGATTTCTTCCCAAGACTAAAACTACTTTCAAAACTCATATCTCTGACCAGATCCAACCTCAAACACAAGGCCTCTCAAGCTTAAAACCAAAATCATAAATACTGGCTGGTAACAGGTTAAAACACAATTCTTGTTTTATTCTAGGATTTTAGGACCATTCATAAGCCCAATCCCAGACAAATCACATTCCTTTTACTTCTCAAAATCACATTCTTTTCTTATTCATTTCCACTTTTCTTTACTGATGTTACCTTGATCAGGGGTAACTAGGCACACAAGCAATAGGCAAGGACATTATTTCCGCTACCTCCTTGCACTATCAAGGGTGAAATTCCCCATGCGGGATGCCATCGCCTTGGCCAACAGGCCGCAATTTCTTTCATATATGCATGGGGATACGTCTTTGTCGACGCCCCATTGGTGACCCAAACAACTAGGTGCAATGACACAGGCTCAGCCTACACTGTCTCAAGCTCGGTAACCACAGTCGTATTTGGCAACTGGTTTCATTGGAGTCTCATATTCCAACCACGTTGTCGACACCAACTCCCATGGTTCCTCAACACATTATTAGTGTTTCATTTTCAAAACTCTTTAAGCTTTCCTTTTTCAAATCCATTTCCAATTCCATTTTTTTCGTTGCAGGAATTAGTTTCCATGCAACACTTGTCCCTCCACTGGGGTTCCAACTCAATTCATGAAAAACCATGTGTTTTAAAATCACAATTGGGTCTCATGCCCAAAACCACACACAATCAACCATTTTACTCATTTATAGGATCTAAAACCCAAACCACGCCTAAATCCACTTATTTGGGTTCCACATTCCTCCATGTTATTTACATGGGAAAAACATCACTAACACATACTTTACATACCTTTAAAACCATTTATCCTTCATTTTATATTCGCATTTATATATATTAGGATCAGGGCAAAATCGGTAGACCGAATCCAAGTTCAGTATACCGAAAATCCCTGATTCGATATACCGAACATTTTCGGTATACCAAAAGTCCCTGATTTGGTCGACCAGATGATTTCGGCCTACCTAAACCGGGTATCCTGGCTTAATCTGTTAGGATTTCGACATACCGAATTCAATTCGGCATACCGAATTTCTCGCAACCAGGGTATTCCCCTTTTTCGGTCGATGAAATCGTCAGAAGTGGGAGCCTCCGTCAGACCCTCCAAACTCACATCACAAATTATCAATAAATCTTGGGGTGTAGACCCTTGAGTCTACTTCAAAACCCCCCAAACCATTCATGATTACATCAACCACACAAACTACACAAAAATCACGAAGGATGAAGCTCAGAAACGGCTACTGTAGCCTTCATCGCAAAATCTTGCATATTCCTACAAATTACAATCCTAACCGCATGATATCAAGGTTTTCATGCATTTCAACTCATTCTCATTATTTCCACAATTTTTCTACGATTTTACATGCATTTCTCATCAATTTTCATGCATTTAACTTATTAGAAGAAAAGAAGAGAACGGAGGAGGAGGGGTCGCGTACCTCTCCAGCGAGCCTCCCCGCACACCGGTGACACTCCCCGCAGTCCGACGTTGCCTAGGCGAAGCTTCCTCCTCTGGTGGTCCACATTGACAGCCACCACCTCCTCCGTACGCGTTGTTCGTCCTCTCCTTCTTCCTTCTCCCTTCTCGCCTCATAGAACTCCTTCTTCCACACACCCCTGCCTCTCTTATCTCCTCCTCCTCCCGCATCACGTCAGCCACCCATCACGTCAAAGAATACTGGAAGGGCCAGCGTCGTTGGTGGCACAAGCTGGTGGAGGAAGAAGAGGAAGAAGATGGGGTGAGGTGAGCTCGTGAGTGAGAGAAGGACAAAACAAAGAAAGAAAAGAGGAAAGAACAGGCACGTAGACCGAGGCAACTATGCATCCTCAAATTGGACTCCACATTGGTCCCAAACCACAAGCAGGTGCATATAAAGCCAACCACAAGCCCACACATCCTAGAAACAACAAATTATCCATTAATAAACCATTTATACAATATTACAATTTATTACATGGTTTACAATTAAAAATGGATAATTAGGCCCAGATGTCACATCCTACCCACCTTAAAAGAATTACGTCCTCAAAATTCAACTCTAATAAAATAAGTAGGGGTACTATCTCTAGATGTCCGTCTCGCATTCCTAGGTAGCTTCCTCGATACCATGGTGCTGCCACTAAACTAATACCAATGGGATCACTTTATTCCTGAGGACTTGCTCTTTTCTGTCCAATATCTGAACTACATTTTCAATCATAGACAAGTCCTCCCGTAGCTCCTCTGGCTGCACTGGTATTACCTGAGACGCATCAGCCAAACACATCCTCAACATTGATACATGGAAGGTGTTATGCATACCCGCCAACTCTGGAGGCAGATCTAGTCTGTATGCCATCTCACCAATCCTCTTGGTAATTTGGTACGGTATGATATATCTTGGGCTCAACTTGGCTCTCTTACTGAACCACATCACAACCTTGGTTGGTGACACCTTCAGAAATACGAAGTCTTCTACCTCGAATGCCAGAGGTCTCCACCTCCTATCAGCATAACTCCTTTGCCAGCTCTAGGCAGACAACAACCTCTTCCTGATCAGATCCACTGTGCCCTCGTACTGTTGTACGATCTCGGGCCCAACTAACTGTCTCTCACCCACCTCACTCTAGCTAGTGGGTGTCCTGCAGGGTCTGCCATACAATGCCTCATATGGTGCCATACCAATACTAGCATGGTAATTGTTATTATATGCAAACTCAATCAGAGGTAAGTGATCTTCCTAGCTACTACCAAAATCAAAGGCGCAGGCCTTCAGCATGTCCTCGAGTGTTTGGATGGTCCTCTCTATCTGGCCATCTGTCTAGAGGTGAAAGGCAATGCTAAAATTCAGCATCGTGCCAAAAGCCCCCTGCAGAGCACCCCAGAATCTCAATGTAAACCTCGTACATTGGGACACCATGCAATCTCTCAATCTCAGCCACATACATCTCTGCCAGTTTTGCCAAAGGAAGATTCACTCTCATTGGCAAGAAATGTGCCGATTTTGTAAGGCGATCCACTATCACCTAAACTGTATCATTCTTTCTTTGGGTCCGTGGCAAACTCGTGACAAAGTCCATCGACACATTTTCCCATTTCCACACTAGAATGTCCAGAGGCTGCAAAGTCCCTTCGGGCTTCTTGTGCTCTATTTTCACCATCTGGTAGGTTGCACACTTCACCACATACTCAGCAATCTCTCACTTTATCCAAGGCCACTAGAAATTCCTTTTCAGGTCTTTATACATCTTGGTACTTCATGGATGGATAGTGTATCTGGAGTGGTGGGCTTCATCCAACAGATTGTTCTTGATTCCCTCTATTTAAGGCACATATAATCTCAGATCGTACCTAAATCTACCATCTACCCCAATTGAAAAATGAAGGGCATTACCAGCTTCCAGCTTCCTCTAGATATCTAACACAAAAGGATCATATTGCTGAGCTATGACAATCGCCTCAATCATCTTTGGGTGAACAGACAAATTAGCCAAGACTACTTTGGCAGGTCCTTGAGACTGTCTCTGTGGCCTGCACTCCATTAGTCCCTCTAACAATTTCAATTCATGGATCATCAGACTAGCCATGACATGAGTGCGCTTTCTTAGAGCGTCTGCAACCACATTTTCCTTCCCTGGGTGGTACGACAAACTGAAATCATAGTCCTTAATGTACTCCACCCAGTGCCTCTGTCTCAGGTTCAAATCCTTCTGAGTAAAGATGTACTTCAGACTCTTATGGTCTGTGTACACCTCAAACTATTCACCATATAAATAATGCCTCCAGATTTTCAAGGCGAACACAAAAGCTGCCATCTCTAAATCATAGGTGAGATAATTCTTCTCATGATCTTTCAGCTGGCGCGAATCATACGCCACCACCCTACCATGCTGCATCAGCACACACCCCAAACCAGTTCCACAGGCATCACTCTAGACTATGAAACTGCCACTCCCAGAGGGCAAAGTCAAGACTAGGGCTGACATCAGACTAGCCTTCAACTCATTGAAGCTCTCCTCACACTGCCAATCCCAGGCAAGGTGCACTTCCTTTCTAGTCAGTTTGGTCAATGGTGCAGCAATCTTGGAGAAATTTTGGATGAATCTCCTATAATATCCTGCCAGGCCGAGCAAACTTCTAATCTCAGTTACTATCTTTAGTCTGGCCCAACTGCTCATAGCTTCCACTTTGGTTGGATCTACCTTGATGCCTTCTCGTAAAATAATGTGACCATGGAAAGACACCTCCTCTAGCCAAAACTCGCACTTGGAGAAGTTGGCATAAAGTTGATGCTGCCTCAGCATCTCTAGTATGATCCTCAAATGCCTCTGGTGGGTTTGAACATCCAGAGAATACACCAGAACATAATCCACAAAGATGACCACAAACTGATCCAAATAGGGCCTAAACACCCTATTCATCTGGTCCATAAAAGTAGTCAAAGCATTCATTAACCCGAATGGCATAACCAAAAACTCATAATGTCCATAACGGGTGCGAATGGTTGTCTTCTGCACATCTGGCTTACTAATCCTCAACTGATGGTATTCAGACCTCAAGTCTATCTTGGAAAACACCAATGCTCCCTGCAACTGGTCGAACAAATCTTCGATCCTAGGTAGTGGATACTTGTTCATCACAGTGATCTGGTTCAACATCTGGTAGTCTATACAAAGTAGAAGTGAACCATCCTTCTTCTTAACAAATAGAACTGGTGCTCCCCAAGGTGAAACATTGAGATGAATGAATCCCTTATCCATTAGTTCCTGTAGATGGTTCCGGAGCTCCCTTAACTTAGTAGGTGCCATCCTATATGGAGCCTTGGAAATAGGACCTGATCTAGGCACCAAATCAATCACAAACTCCACTACCCTATGCAAAGTCTTTCTTTTTTGGGTTCACCCGGTCTGGTGCCTTGTACTATACACCAACCTTGGCCAGGACACTCTGCCAGAACTCTTCTCATGGCACAATCTATCATGGCTGAATGCTGTGTCAGCCAATCCATTCGCAGGATAACATCATAATCCTACATGTCCATCAGGATCAAATTGGCATGAAAATTCCTGTCGCCCAGCTCAATATCAATCAGCCTTAAATATCTCCATGCTAGACTATACTCTCCAATGGAGTGACTACATCTAGGTGGAATGCCAACCTGGATGGCCTAGTTTTGATCTCAGAAGCAAATGACTCGAAGACAAAATAAAATGAACTCCTAGAGTCGAACAGGACTCCGGCCATCTGATCAGCCATAAGAAAAGATCCTTTAATCAACACACCACAACCATAATCATAATAAGAAATAGTGTTAATTACACATAGGATCTATTATTACGGGATAGGACTTAACTAATATAGCCACGGTAGTTCTCACCTTCTACCACATCTCCAGATGGACCAGCATCTGGGGAAGCAATGGAGAACAGTCTCCCCTTGGTAGGCTGATGTGGCGCATCTCCAGCTGGCTTCGGCTGACTAGAACAATACTTTTGGTAATGTCTGGACATCCCATAGTTGTCGCATACTACATTGTCTAAATTCCTCTACCTGTGCGAACACTACGCCGCTACATGCCCCTTCAAGCTATAGACATGGTACGGTCCCACCTGTAGGCCGCTGCTGGACCCTACGTGGCTGAAACCATACTCTCTTCTCTATCAGATCTAGGCCATTGCTTCGTCTTCTTCCCAAAGTTGCTAGAACTCCCAATACTTGGCGCATCAATCACTGACTGTAGACACCCCATATGCTTGCAATGGGACCTTAAACCCTCAAACTAACCAAAGTCAAACCCAAACCATAAATCAAGCCCAAAACCCTAGGTCAAATCCTAAACCAAACCCAAAACCCTAGATCAAATCCTAAATCAAACCCTAAACCCTAGATCAAATCCTAAACCAAACCCTAAACCCTAATTTCAAACCCAAACAACTTATAACCTATTCCCACCATCACCATAACAACCTATAACAACCTCTTACCACTCAAACAAACTTAACCAATTCCCATCTTTACCATAACAACCTCTAGCCACCTAAACAAACCCTAACCACTTCCCACTTCATCATGACAACCTATAACAACTTCAAACAACCTCCAACAGCCACTAACTAACCATAACCAACTACTCTAACAACCCTAGCCATTTGCAAGCCTATAAATACCCTCCTATTTGCAAAGAGAAGAAAAAAAGGGAGAAAAGGAGAGAAAAAATCTTGGAAAAATCCAAACGGAGAGCCACCAAGCTATTTTGTCACAACCAAAGCAACTAAAGAGGTCTAGGAGCAACGAGGAAGCTTGGGGAGGAGAAAAATCCTAGTTTCAGGCCACCTCCGACAAGCTCCAGCGACCTTTGGTGGCCCTCACCACTGTCTACTCAGGTAAGCATCCCTTAGACCTCAATTTTCATCAAAAGTGGTCTCCTAGGTTTTCCACTTCCATCCCTAGTCAGTTCCAGTAGTGCCAGAGGGTTTCCCTAGCTGAAATCAAGGTTTTAGGCGTCACTGGAGCTATTTTTCGGCCACCTAGGTAGGGGCATGAATCCAGTGATTGATTCACGCCCCAACGTGCTCGATGCTCTCCCCTTGGTATTCCTCTTGCTTCTCCGACCCTTGGCACGCCATTTCAATCCCTCGCCAAGCCTCCATGAGCTGTTTGCTGGGATCATGCTCCATCGCCGTCGCCGGGGAAGAAGACTGGCAACAGAGTTTGATCGAGTTCCTCTAGTTCCGCTGCATCACTCCAGACATCTAGGAACCTTCCACGACATGCCCCCAGCGCTTCGAAGCATTCAAAACCCTTTGTCATGCACTAGATCACCCCCGCAGCCAAGCTCACTGGAGGGGACGACATCGACAGTAGGCAAGACCAGAGGATGGGAGGAATGGCTTGATTCTTGTCTCTAGAGGAAGGAAAATGTTCCTCTCCACGTTCCCAAGCTACCTGGAGCCCTAGACCACCGTGCAACAACCTTTGGAGCCACCTTCATCCTCAGTGCCGTCGCCAGAGTTGCGTCAACAGCGTGGGAGGTGGGAGGCCAACTCCAGCCGTCGAGCATCAGATCTAGACCATTGTATCTCCTCCCCTCCTTCTCCTCTTGCTTCTAGTCAGGCCTGATGCACGATCAGGCATCGGGATGCCCTTCTAGGGCATCCCAGGCGGTCGTTGACGGCGGAGCTCTATTGCCAGCAGCCGTCGTTTCTTTTTTCCTTTAAAAGAATAAAAAATAAATTCCTTTTAAAAAAACTTTTGATACTTTTATTTTCTTACAAATAGGTTCTCATGTCTAGCATTTAGGTCCCTGCAATAGTTTTTTAAATCTTTTTAATAATATTTGTTTTGAGAAATTGCAGTGTGACCCTTGAATATTTTATTAATGTTTTTCAGGCTTAAAAGTTTGATAAAAACCCCTAGAGTTACTTTTCATACATTTTAAGTCCAGAATTTTGCATAAAAATCCTGAGCTTTACTAAAATTGTTCTGAACTCATATTTTTCTGGCATAATTACAAAGTGAACCCTAGGAATTTAAATATATACTCAGATGTGTTCAAAAATTGCATTTAAAACCCTGAGCTTCATTAAAATAGTTCTGAGTGCATGTTTTTCTGTCAAAATTACAAGTTAAACCTTGGATATTCAAATATTTGCTCAAATGTGTTCAAAAATTGCATTTTAGCCCCTAAATTTCATTGATTTCTCACTGATTGCATGTTTTCTAGGGTAAATTTGCATGTCAGTCCTTGAAATTTCCTGCTTTCAAACTTAAGACCATTTTCTTGCACATTAAACCATGAATTTCTTCAAAATTGCATTAAATACATGTTTTATAGGTAAAATTGCACATTAAACCCTAGGGATCTTGAATTTGACCAAAAATGCATAGTTTTGCACATTTGACCCCTAATTTCTTTAATATTACATAAAATGTGTTTTCCTATGTATTTTTTCTGACTTAGCCTCAGAATTTCAGTTTTCAATCAGAATTTGGGAATTTTGCACTCACACATGCATTCTGTACAGTTTGTTTCCCATTTCATGCATAGTTTCTCATGTCTTCTTTCTTGCATTATGCACACACTTCTGACTTGTTTCAAACTCGATTTTCACATTGTTTCTCGAATTTCTTCCGACTTTTATGATTATGATTTGATTTGGCTTTCCATCACCCGAGGGCGTACATTAACAGGCTTGACAATGCCGACATTGACCCAAATGAGGATTATTTTCTCTCTTTTGAATTTGTCAGATTTCTTAAGTTTTCGCCATTTTGCGTGACGCTTTCCGAGTGTTCTCGATTTTCACAAGTTTCTCATCGCCTAAGGGTGTACAATAAAGTGGCATTTTCAAGGCCTACATTGTCCATCGGATTATCATTTTTTCGTTTTTCTTCTTCATTTCTATGATTTGGCATGTTTTCCAGTTATATTAGGCATGTGCACTCAGAATAGGCAAGCATACACACAATAGACCATTAGCAAGTAGGAAACCTAGAAAGACCGAGTTCCTCGGGCACATGGGGGTGCCTAACCCTTTCCCCATGCGTAACAAGAATCATTGCCCTTTCTTTGGCCCGCATTGGCCAAGTGTTGCATCCATTAGGCATGCAGCATGCATATGTTTTCTTTGCCTTGGTTTCTTTTGGTTTTTCCTTTGTGTTAGGTTTTCCTCGTCTTTCAATTAAATGACTAGGTGGTGACTCCATTCCTTATCCTTTTCTTGGTGTTTATAAGCCTAGTCTTCTTCTCCGGATTCACCATCTTCACCATGACCATATTGGGACTCCTCGTGTGCTTCCACGCAATGTGGGAGAGTTGTGCAGGGTTCCACTGCCATGATCACAGGAACCGGTGACTCCGCTAGGGATAACAAGATTCTTGCTTTCGTTTTGGTTTTCTCACTTGTCTTTGGTCTATGTACTTTGTGCTTGTTTGCTTGTTCTTTTTGCATGTACATTTTTGACTGAACATGTCTTTTTGTGCCTTTTTACACCATTGCTATGCCACCATCATATGCACATGACCAGATTCATGCCTTTTGTTATGATGCTTGCTTTTCTTCACTACTTGTGAGCACTGCACTAGCACATGCCATATCCATGCCTTTTGCTTGATTGATTGAGTGTTTGGATGCCATAATTGTGTGTTTTCTTTCCCTTTTTGTATTTGCCATGATTAGGAGAGTAGAGACATGTTTGCCACCCTATCTGGTTAAAATAAAACACACAAACTCAGATAAACATTCAATAAGGCATAACTAAAGACAAATGTTCACAATTCCACATGGTTTAACAAAACATAAGTAAAAGACACAAAAGCATATTACATGAATGATCATTTTAGAAAGCATGCATCTTCTCCTTTGAGTCCACTACAGTTTGCGAAGGACAATTCTGGTAGTCTGTTCTATAGCTTTGGCATAGGGCATGTTGCTAGTTTGTCTCCCCTTGTCTAGGGTTGTGTCAGTGTTAGTAGAGGGTACAATTCCATGCTATTGCAGGAGACAAGGCCACCAACGCACCACCCGTTCACTGCCTACGCTTTGGCAAGGATTTAGAGCGGGAGCTTTACTTTTCAGACCAGAGTAAAAACCTAACACCCATGGGTGCATCCTGTGTGGTCAACCCCATATGGGACATGCATGGTGAGAGAGTGCACTTTAGGACATTCATCCGCATTGTGTGTCATGGCATGCCACTTTAATAACTCGCATTTGTTTGTGAGTCATTGTTCCAGTTCTAATGCCTATTTCTTTTGCATGTTTATAATAGGTAGCTTGTTGCGAGGTCCACAGCTAGGAGCTTGGGTGTTTCCGTTGCGGATGGCTTCCGGTAGTTGTTTTCTCTTGCCTTTTCTGAGCTATTGGTCACTTTTTGACGGTAGCTCGTCTTAGAGCTCGTGTGTTTGTTTTCTACCGTAGCTCCTTTCATTTCGCTTGTGGTTAGCCATGGCCCTGTAGACCCGCAAGCCTCTGGCTAATGTTATGAAGGGGAACCTACATTCAGATCCTCCTTCTCTCACTTTGACTGCTTCTTCTTTCCTTTCTGCGTCCCGATTTAGGAATCATGGAGGATCCCTATCTCCTCTTCCTGGACAGTGGTAGACACAAGCCGGTCTAGGTCCTGTTACCGTGTCAATTGCGGTGACTATCACATGGGTCCTAGAAGTTCTGCCAGCTGCACCCTATCTCTTTGGCCCTCCTATTTTAGGAGTTCAACTAGCTGTGATTGCATTTGTTTTAGGGGCCATTCCTATTTCGCTCTTGCCTTCTGACCTATCTTTTGATGGGTCTCTGGCCACACAGGCTGAGTACTTGAGAGCTTTGGCCCGAGGGTTTGAGTGCATGGCCCTTTCTCTTGATCCTGTTGAGAGTCCTCCCTTTTCGGCCTCTGAGGTTCCATTGTAGATCACTATAGCATTGTAGGCTCACCCCACTACATTATCGCCCATACCATCGCCCCAGCATCACACTGCTCCGGCGATGGGGGCGTTATCTCTACCTCCTGCACCACAACTGTCACAACATGCATCACAGTCACTTAGGAATCAACCCATTAGTTGTGCGAGGGTACAGTATTTCTTGAGTCCATCACCAAGAGCTGTACCAGTGTCGCAGCTGTTGCTCTCGTGCTCAACACCACACACAACACAACATACTCAAAACCCACCTCAACATCAGGATTTGGTCCCAGTATGTAGGTCATCATTGCACACTAAGCACACACCTCCCACTGTCAAGCCAGTGCATCTCGTCACATTCGCTCTTCCAATACAGTAGCCTAAGGAAAAACGAGGCCGTTGTGTTGAAAGCAACTACACTCCACTGGGCAAGTCATTGAGCGCTGTTTATCCTCGTATTGTGTCGCTTCTAAGACTCCTAGATCCGCATCCCCCACCAACTCCACTCCCTTGGTGGTATGATGCGAACGTATACTGCAATTATCACCGAGCCCCAGGGCACTCGACTGATAGTTGTCACACTCTGCGAGATGTCGTTCAGACTTTGATTGACAGTGGGACCTTTGTTATTGGCACAGTACCCACATACTTGTCTCCACCCTCACTAGCATTTAGGTCAGCACACATTACACATCCACACACCACTGTTGAACCGACGCGTCTCGCTGCATCAGTACAACAAGGGTAGCAACAATGGCAAAGGCGGCCTCGCCGTAAGGAAAGTGAATTCACCCCCCTTGGGGATTCCTTGGGTGACATCTTTCCCAAAGTTGCACCATTCCTGTGGCTACCAGAGATTCACCCACCACCGGACCCACTTCTAGGGTGGTATAAGACAAACTTGTTCTGTCAATTCCATCACACCCGTGGACATTCGACAAACAAGTGTCATGCTCACCAAAATGCCATTCAGGATTTGATTGACAATGGAGGCATTGTCGTCAACACACAGGATGCAGCACACACATACACTTGCACACACACATGCACACCCTAGAATAACTGACCTTACTGTGTCTGAGCCGATAAGCTCCGAGGATACTGGAACTTCAAGGGTCTATCCTCTCTCTCTCAGTTCTTTCTTGGGGACTCCATCAGGCCTCATTTGCCTAGTTTGTCCTCTCTCAGCTTTTGTCCGGCAGCACACACGTATGTCGCTCTTGCTCTTGTTCCTCATTTGCCTAGTTTGTCCTCAGTTTCTGTTCGGGGGTACACACATATGCCACTCTTGTTCTTGTTCCTCATTAACCTAGTTTGTCCTCTTGTCTTTTCTCAATTTTGTCTAGCGACACTCACGTGTGTCACTCTTGTTCTTGTTCCTCTACAGGGGGACTAACCTAAAGTTTGCCAGTTTGCCATGCACAGATCTGACCCAACACGTGCAAATATCCTAGATCAAGTAGGAGACAACCGTCATAGCAAATATCAACTCCAACAGAGATACAGTCTTAATGACACTAGCAGATTCAGTATTCGCAGTGACAGTCTCAATTTCAATAATGGTATTGATGGCTTCGGTTACACCTGCCTTGATTCTGGTTTCTAGTGGCACTACTAGGAGTTACTATGAACCCCAATGGTATCGACAAAACAACAACAACAAGGACTGAAGCTGTATCTTTTTTCCTTCACTTCCTTTATTTTTCTTTTTGCATCACCACATATCAAAACACAAAAAGAAGTAGAAAAAGCACAAAAGATGAAAAAGACAAAAAAGAAGAAAAACACAAAATAGAAAAACATCAAGAACAATTGAAAATAATAGCTTGCTTGTCAATAACAATCTGCTCGATGATGAAACTTGGGAAAGCTTGCCTAGGTAAGAATGGATTATCCCTCCTTAGTTGTCACTACTTAGACAACCAGGTTAGCAAGGGAGCCACCGAACACCAAAGTCAAGCGAAATGCCCAAACTCCACAAGGATCCTGCACCTCCAAGAGGGAGATAAAATGTTAGGGGTGACTGAGAATGTGAGCCAGAAAAGAAAACATACATTCGCATGGGCATAAAAGAATATAGAAGACAGAAGTCAGCCCAAGAGTGAGAGGCGTGCGTTGTAGCTCTACCCTTACCATACCTTGGAGAGGAGTTGGAGTATGCGTCTAGTAAAATCACACCTTTGAGGGACTGACCCACCCTCTTCCAATAAAGGCCTCCTGAATAGATCGGGTGCTTATTACCTCCAAGTCAAGGTTAGAGTGAAACTGCACGTCTATGAGGGAGTAAAAGAAAAGACAATGATATTGAAAAGAAAAAGCAAGTGCAAGACCTTAAAGAGTTTGGCATGGAGCCAGGTCCATTACAATACCTTACAATGAATTCGAGTGCCACCACTACCCAATGACTTGCAAATCTCTATAGTGACAACTGAGTCGAAGGTGTCATCCTCCTCTAACAAGCGTATAGCTTTCCAACCTAACTGAGGGCAAATAAACAGTTGAACTAAACAAGCAAGCGATCCAGATAATGAACTCATTGAACAAGAGAAGCAGTAAATGCAGATAACAAGCAACTAAAATCACAAGGCATGCATTTCTTGATCAAACAAAAAGGTCACTCTTAAATAATTAAATTGCTCACAATAATGGAGTCCACCACAATAATCATAATCATCACAATTTTGCTTGGATGAATCTTTCCGCTTGCATATGGATTTGTTCAATAGGATTTTGCCAAGGGCTTTTAGCCAGGGACACTTCAACTGCTCAGTGGTCAAAGTGCATGTATAGTACGGACATCAGTTAGTGCACGAACTACATGGACATGTCGAATCAGCACTATGACAACAATTCCTCTACAACAGTTCGAGTGTGGTAAACATTATTTGGAGAATACCTGAGGTTAACATAGCCAAGTACGTGTTTGCAGCCAGAGCACAATGACACAATAAGTAGCAGAACAGAGAATAGCCAGCCTGAGATAGACTACGATGTATCACAATACTTCCTGCCATCAGAGTATAGCTCCAGACAGTGGATGAATATATATGCCCCTAGTTAGTGAACAAATGTGTCTCTGACCTCAACCAAAATCAGCCTCGATCACTTCAGTGATTCATAGTATGCCTATAGTCACAGTCTAATCCTCAAGTCTTTACATCTTCGATTGGTGCCCAACACTTCCCGTGATAGCCTGACTTGATGCTAAAGGCATCTATTTTGCCTTGGTATCTCCGGATCTGACTTTTGTTTTCATTGAGCATCATTCACCTTTTATGCTAGGGGCATGTCAGCTGCTTTCTTGCTGGGCTCACACAATCAATTACTTGGTTCATCAAGGGCAAGTCAATTGTTCTTTGATCAGTACCTACATGTCAAATGATTAGCGAAGACAACAACATGATTGTGGACTCCACGCAGCAATCTAGAAATTGGCAAATACAATCAAGAAAATGTCCTAAAGTAGCACGACCAAATACAAAGTTATTGAAATAACACGGTCGAGCAGAACACATCCGAGATATACTAGTCGAAGGTAGGCTACAATCCCAATCAAAGGCCTTTATCAAGTTGCCATGATTCCTTGTATCTTCTATGTACAATTTAGGATGGCAGTTGGGTATACACACTTCCAGTCACTCGATGAATGTATCGCTTGCTCTAACTAATGACTGTCTCAATTACTCTGGTGGTTCAAGGAATATCTGTAGTTATAGTCTGGCTTCCAAGACCCCATACCCTCAAGTGATGTCCAGCTAGTCTAATACCAGGGGCATGTCAGCTGCTCTTTGGTCAAAAGTCACATATCATGTGCCTAACAGGACACTAGCTACAGTGTAGTTGAATCAAAGTATTTGACTAGGGGCATGTCAGCTGCTCTTTGGTCGAGCGTCACATATCATGTGCTTGTCAGAACACCGGCTACTATGTAACTAAACGGGAGTCTTCGACATGGGGCATGTCAGTTGTTCTTTGGTCAAAAGTCTCGTAATAGGTGCTTGATAAAACACCAAGACAGAGACTCCGACTTGGGGCATGTAAGCTGCTTTGTGGAAAGGACTATTTTGGGAATGTTGAGTGCGAATTATCTTCCAAATGATAGTCACTGCACCTTCTTATAAAAAAGTGACATTCATTACATAATGGCACCTACAAAGTGACAACCATAGCATGGCACTACAGTAAGTCAAGCATTAGATCTAAGGCATCTTTCGCATATCACCAACACTCTAAATTCACGACGACATTATACAACAGATACCCAGCTGTTCCAACTAATATTCCCCACAGTGGCGACGATCTAGGGTGCACTAGTACTTAAATAAGATCCCCTTGGCAAATCCTTTTGGCTAAACAGACGGTCAGGAGACCTGCATCCATGTCTCCCAGATTCTCATCTGAAAGGATGGAGTTCAAAGACATTCTCCCATGGTCGGCAAGTCCGAAACGTGCCATTTTCCCTTCTTGGTTGGTAAGTTAGAAACTTACCATTCTCCCTTTGGTCGGCAAGTCCGAATCTTGCCATTTTCCATTCTTGGTCGGTAAGTCCGAAACTTACAATTCTTCCTTTGGTCGGCAAGTCTAAAACTTTCCATTTTCCCTTCTGGTCAGTAAGCCCGAAAGTTACCATTCTCCCATGGTCGGCAAGTCCGAAACATGCCATATTCCCCACTTGGTAGGTAAGTCTGAAACTTACCATTCTCCCTTTAGTCGATAAGTCCGAAACCTACCATTCTCCTTTTGGTCGGTAAGTCCAAAACTTACCATTTTTCCCTCGTGGTCGGCAAGTCCGAAACTTGTCATTTTTCCTTCTTGGTCGGTAAGTCCAAAACTTACCATTTTACCTTTGGTCTGTAAGTCCGAAACTTACAAATCCCCCTTTGGTCGGCTAGTCCGAAACTTGCCATTTTTCCTTCTTGGTTGGTAAGTCTGAAACTTACCATTCCCCCTTTGGTTGGTAAGTCTGAAAGTTACCATTCTCCCGTTGGTTGGTAAGTCTGAAACATACCATTCTCCCATGGTCGGTAAGTCCAAAAGTTACCACATTCTCCCTTTGGTTGGTAAGTTTGAAACTTACCAATTTCCTTTCTTGGTCGGTAAGTTCGAAACATACCAGTCTCCCTTTGTCAATAAGTCCAAAACATACCTTTCTTCCTTTGGTCGGTAAGGCCAAAACTTACCATTCCTTCTTTGGTCGGTAAGTCCGAAACTTACCATTTTTCGTTTGGTCGATAAGTCCGAAACTTACCATTCCCTTTTTGGTCGGCATGTCCGAAACATGCCTTTTTTCCTTTTGGTCGGTAAGTCTGAATCTTACCATTCTATCTTTGGTCGGTAAATACGAAACATTTCATTCACCCTTTGGTCGGTAAGTCTGAAACTTACCATTCTCCCTTTTGTCGGTAAGTCCGAAACTTACCATTCTCCCATTGGACGGTAAGTCTGAAACTTACCATTCTCCCTCATGGTTGGTAAGTCTGAAACTTACCATTATCCCGATGGTCAGTAAGTCCCAAACTTACCTCTCTCTCATTGGTCAGTAAGTCCGAAACTTACCATTCTCCCTTTGGTCGGTAAGTCTAAAACTTATCATTCAACCATGGTTGGTAAGGGTGAAACTTACCACATTCTCCCTTTGGTCGGCAAGTCTGAAACTTGCCATTTTCCCTTCATGGTCGGTGTGACTGTGCCCGACCTGGAGGGAGGGGTGGGGAGGAGACCACAGCCATGCCGAGATGGCGAAGGCGCAAGGATAAAAGAAAAGAAAAGGGAGTCACCACCTAGTCTTTTAAGGGAAAGACGAGGAAAACCACAAAAGGATGAATGCATGTGATGGAGATGGGAAGGCTAACGAGAGGATGGGTAAGGATTCCAATTACGCACGAGGAAGGTATTAGGCACCCTCGTACGCCCGAGAAACTTGGTCTTTCTAGTCCAAATGCTTGCTAAAGGTTTGATGAATGTTTGCTTAAACTTGGATCATGCTCTAATCATGCTAATGTGTATGGATGTGACAAGACTAAATGAATGTGCAAGACAATGCGTGAAAATTGGGAAGAAATCCACATGAAATCATGAAAAAGTCATGAAAATCAAAAAGGGGAAAATAATCCATAGTAGGGACAAATGTCGGCCCTCAGGCCTGTTGC
>JAMKQA010022797.1:0-22672 GCA_024699735.1 Posidonia australis
GGCATATGAAAGCATATACGAGCATATAGATGCATGACAACATATTATTCAAGAAAAACATGATAAAGATAATAATATGCAAGCTTATGCTAGATATAAACAAAGATAACATAGAGTTTATTGCATGAGAAGTGAACAAACATGTTTGAAACAAGCTTTCATGAATCATAGAACAAAAACTTCATATATCATGAGTTTTAGAGCATGTTCTATCACATTTAAAAATTGCATTCAAAGGGAAAAGAGGGGTAGAAAGCCTACCTCTTATGATGTCTCCTTCTTGAAGTATAAGAAATGAGAATGATCCTTGTTGCTTTGGAAAGACCAAGGATGCTTAGGATGCAAAGGGGAGATCCAGAACACAAATTTTGGTTGTTGGGTGGAAGGAGGAACTCAAGCAAGAACTTGCTGTAGTGCAGATCTATTTCTCATATTTCAGCACCAGAGTTTTTCTCCCAAAAAAGGTGTCTTGGAATGGCTGCTATGGAGCTCTATTTATAGGGATCTAGGGATGGGTTATACAAGAGAAACAAAGGGTCTTGCAAACAAAAAGCCTCGAATATTCGTTGGCACATTCGTTTGCAAGAGTAACAGCCCGGAAGATGGAAGGTCAGCAGCCGCAGCCTGAAAATGGCTGGGCGCCTTCTTGGTGAGCCAGTGATGTGCGCCTACTTGGTGAGCTAGTGACGTGCTCCTGGAAAGTGCACCTATAAGGTGCGCCTAGTTGGTGCGCCAACCCAGCTCACATAATTCTGGACTCTGGCTTGCTAATGGGTTTGGGGCTTGGTTTTAGGGCTGGTCACATCCAAAGCAACATGAGGATACTCATCTCCAGGTTACCTCAAAATCGGGGTGTCTACAGGCCACTAGTGCCAGTGGCCCAGCCAAATCGTTCAGTGTCCTCCCCTCATCAGCCAGCCCCTCAACCCGCCAAGACGGCCCCGTGCTCACTCCCTACCTCTTCAACCAAGCAATAGCAGCCCTCTATGAACATCACATCTCAACTGAAGAAGGTTAAGGCTGACATCTCTATTTGGGATCTCATCCACACTTCTTTTGAACATCCAAAGGCCTTCCTCATGGTCTTTCAGGTTACTCACGTCTCCCCCACCATAGAACCGTCTGCTCTTGAAAATATGGTGGGCATGATTGCAGAGCCTCATGTCATTTCTTTCTCAAGCGAGGAATTGCCTTTGACAAGTGTTAATCATAACTAGTCCCTATTCATTACGACACAATATCAAAGCTTCTGAATTCCCCTCACTCTAATTGATAACAGCGTAGGCCTAAATGTCTGCCCTTTGTGCACAGCAAACAAAATCGGATTCAAAGTCAAGGATATCATACAAGGTACAAATGGAATGATGACTTTTGATAACACGCATCACGTTGCGCTAGGGATGCTGGTTATTCCTCTCACCATAGGGCCTGTAGTCTTTGATGTCGAATTTTATATTGTGGATCTGGAGCCCACCATCAATCTCTTGCTTGGGCGCCCTTGGTTGCACAAGCATCAGGTGATCCCCTCGACCCTCCGTCGTATGGTTAAGTTCCGCTGGGGCAACGACGTAGTTGTTGTCATGGCAGAAGATCTTGACAAAGAGAAGGTCGAGTCGGTCTCCACTGTCTCCCTCTAGACCTTTCATTTTGACCCAAAGCCGTCCGATGTCATGTTCTGGGTCAATCACTTCGAGCCAGTGAATTATATTCTGGCCCTCGAGCGTGTCAGTTACCTGACTCTTCACAGCAATCCTCTTCGGATGATCGAAAATGTGTGTCGTAAATGGGGATACAAGAAAGGAACACCACTCGGACGACACGACCATGGAATCTCCAAGCCCATCTAGGAAGAGGAAAGGTGAGAGTTCGAGGGACTAGGCTACGAGTGGCGGCCGCACAAAGATGGATATTCGCACACCAGGAGGTACAAGAAGATTTTTATTCCGTCAAACCTCACCAATTTTGTCAGTGCAGGGATGCTTGATCCCAATCAGAGTCAGGCCACTACTGAAAAGAGTCGACGCCAGATGGTGCAGCCCTAGCCTTAACCGCCAGTAGCCACATTGATAGCATCAGCCACTGCCCCAACAACAAGCCCCACAGTGATAGTCCTACAAGCAGTGGCATCAGTGGATCCATCAGTGCAGTCAGTCAATCTTGAGCATTGCTTACAGCCGTCTAAGATCTAGTCAACAGAGGTCCACAGTTTAGATGAGTCAGTGGCAGAGCAGAGTGCCATTCAATATTCTAATTGCACCACAGAAGAGGATGAGACAATTGGCAAGACGATTCAGTTGAGTGACCAGGCCAGAGATTTAGAGCTTCTATTTCAAGAGTAGTTGTCAGTGTGGGCCGAGGACGTAGCTGAGCATCAAAGGCTAGGAAAAGGAAAGGTCAAAGTCTCATAATCAAAGTCAACAACCCTCCACTAGCAGCTAGACCACTCATCCATCATGATCCTGGCTGAGTCACAACTAGAACCCACTAGACCATTAGAGTTAATCTCTTTGGAGTCGAGGGACAGGTCTAGATGGTACTTGCAGTTCAAGCCTCACCTTAAGAAAAGTGAGGGTCAAAAAAAAAAAAGACCCTGAGTTAAGCTCAAGAGGAAAGCCAGGTGGCATCACTCCTATCAGTCAACAGCAGGACAACCACCAGTCAATAGCACCACCTGTATATACTACAGAAAATACCAAAAAAATAAGAAAATCTAGAAAACCCAAAAAAATCAAAAAATAGCATCAGGAGCCGAGGAAACAGAGCAACCCAGCCAGTCAACAGACCCCACTATTAAACAGCCATAGGTCACGCAGTGTAGATACAAGAACACCAAAGTAAGTATGACCACCATGAAGAACTATCAGGGGCAGAAATCAGAGCACATCCTCTCCTTTGATGTCACCGACCCAACCTTCAAACAAGAAATCATATCAGAGTTCATCGCTTATGAGGAAGAGGATGATGACATGGATGAAGACAATGAGGCACCCGAATTCTAGCCCTACGACAATGATCTAAAGGGGCCAAATATGCATGTCGAGGAAGAAACTGAATGGGTCAACATTGGCACAACAGAAGATGTCAAGGAGGTACTTATCAGTGCTAAGCTATCACCACAAGCCAGGGCAGATTTCATAGCATTTATGAAAGAATACATAGATGTCTTCGCCTAGAGTTACGACGACATGGTCAGCATGGATGTCGAAGTGGTGGTGCACACATTACCCATGAAGCCTAATGAGTGGTCCGTCAAGTAAAAACTCAGGAAATGGCGACCTCAATGGATCTTGAAGCTCAATGAGGAAATCATGAAGCAACACAAGGTGAACTTCCTCAAGGTGGTGCTGTACCCAGAATGGCTAACAAATGTTGTCCCAATGCCAAAGAAAGACAGGAAGGTCTGTATGTGCATTGACTACAGAGACCTCAACAAGGCGAGCCCCAAAGACGATTTCCCACTTCCTCACATAGATGTCGTAGTGGACAACATAGCTAGACACAAAATGTTATCGTTTATGAATGGTTTCTCAGGGTACAACCAGATCAGAATGGCCGAGGAGGATATGGAGAAGACATCCTTCATCACCCCCTAGGGAATTTTCTGCTATCGTGTGATGCCATTTTGGCTCAAGAATGCCGATGCTACTTATCAAAGGGCAATGACTACACTTTTCCATGACCTCATGCATAAAGAATTAGAGGTCTATGTAAACGATATGATTGCCAAGTCCAAAGATCCTGAGGAACACTTGGTCTATTTGAGAAAGCTGTTTAATCGCCTCAGAAAGTACAAGCTTCATCTTAACCCCAACAAATGCATATTTGGGGTGTCATCTGGCAAGCTTCTGGGATACATCATCAGTTAAAAGAAAATAGAGGTCGACCCTAGCAAAGCAAGAACCATCATTGATATGCCTCCCCCTACATCTGAGAAGGAAGTTCAAAGCTCATTGGGCCGATTACAATATATCAACCAGTTCATCGCGTAGCTTACCCCCATCTATGAGCCTATCTTCAAGCTATTAAGAAAGAATGCATAGGTCCACTAGAACGAAGAATGTTAAGCAGCATTCGACAAAATCAAGTAGCTCCTTACAAAACCACTCGTCTTGGTTCCACCCACGCCAAGATGACCTCTGTTGCTATATCTCTCCACCACCCAACACTCCATGGGCGTAATCCTTGGGCAACGTGATGAGACAGGTCGTAGGGAGAGAGCCATCTACTATCTAAGCAAGAAGTTCAACGACTACAAAGCCTAGTATAGTTCCATCGAAAAGATCAGCCCCTTATCTGGGCCACCCAATGTCTCAGGCACTATAAGATGGCGTATCCGGTCCTTCTCCTATGCCGACATGACCACATGAAGTACTTGTTCCAAAAGCCAGCATTAATGGGATGATGTGTGAAATGGCAGGTGATGCTATCCCAATACGTCATTACATTTGTCACGTAGAAATCAATGAAGGGGCAAGAAGTAGCTGACCACCTAGTTGACCTACCACTGCCAGAATATGAGCCTTTGCAGACGCAGTTCCCAGATGAAGACATCCTATTCATCATGGGAGATACAAATTCTGAGGAGCCAGAAGACAAGTCCCGGTGGCATCTATACTTTGATGGAGTAGTCAACAAGAGAGGTAGAGGAATCGGCACAGTATTATCAACACCACAAGGACAGATGACCCCCTTCTCTAGAAAGCTCACTTTTGAGTGCACCAACAATGAAGCCGAGTACGAGGCATGCATCATGGGACTACAAATCGCATTAGAACATGGTGCACAAAACCTACAGGTGCATGGGGATGTCATGTTAATCACATCCCAGATCAACGGTGAATGGAAAACCAATGATCCAAAGCTAATGCCATATCATGAGTACCTCCTGCAATTCGTCAAGGAATTCAAAGAAGTGCGCTTTTCCTTCATGAGTAGAGCAAAAAATTCCTATGTAGATGCACTTGCAACCCTTGCCTCCTGGCTCTTAATACCTGAAGAGCGCACAGTCGACGTGTCGGTCACCCGAGCAGAGCAGCCTGTCCATTGCATGAGCATAGAGGAAGCAGACCCGTCAGTAGAGCTTCCCTGGTATCACGACATCAAAACCTTTCTAGAATCAGGCGATCTCCCAACCAACACATCGACAGCAGATAAGAAGTCCATGGCACGCTTTGCGTCAAGATATGTGTTGGGCGGAGGGCATCTGTACAGAAGATCATATAACTAGATGCTTTTATTGTGTGTCAACAAGAAGGAGGCTGATACCATGATGCTTCAAATTCACATCAGGACATGTGGCCCCCACATGAATGGAATACTATTAGCCAAGAAGATCATGTTACAGGGCTACCTTTGGTCAACTATGGAAGTAGATTGTTGTTGTTTCGTGCGTAAATGCCACAGTTGCCAGATTCACGGGAACTTCATCCATGCTCCCCCTCAGCAGCTGCACAGCATGTCGTCGCTATGGCCTTTCTCTACTTAGGGAATAGACGTCATCGGAGCCATCTATCTAGCATCATCCAATGGCCACAGCTACATCCTGGTGGCCATAGATTACTTTACCAAAAAGGTGGAAGTGACCTCTTACAAAATCATCACAGCTATAGCCACATAAAATTCATCAAGAACAACATCATAGCCCGATACAGGGTGCCACACTCCATTATCTCAGACAATGACAAAAATTCATAACTCAGAGATTTAAGGATTATTTGCAAAGCCTCAAGATCAAACATCACAGATCTTCCCCTTACCGCCCACAAATGAACGATGTCGTGGAGTCAACAAATAAGAACTTAATCAAGATCCTAAAGAAGAATGCCGAGACACATAAGGATTGACATGAAAAGCTCTCCTATGCACTATGGGCCTACAGAACTTCGGTCCGAACATCAACAGAAGCGACACCTAACTCATTAGTGTACAGCATGGAAGCAGTCCTACCAGTTGAGGTAGAGATCCCATCACACAAAATCTTGAGGGCGGCTGAGCTAGAAGAAGCTAAATGGGTCAAGGACAGATGCATCCAGCTGAATTTGATCGACGGGAGTAGACTATAGGCCATGCACAATGCCCGCTACTACCAAGGGAGAATGGCAAGATCATATCAGAAAAGAATTCGACCCAGGAGCTTTGCACCTGACGACCTAATTCTATAAACCATACATCTCCCTGATGGTCGAGGCAAATTCCACCCTAATTGGCATGGTCCCTACATCATCAAACAAGTCTATTCAAGAATCACAACAATCCTCGAAGACATGGACAACATCGAGCTATTCGAGCCAGTCAACATATGTTATCTGAAGAAGTACTACCAATGAGCGGAAGGCATCTATCCTCGCCTTGCAAAGTATCTTTTCGCACATCATGCATCATCCACTACTCCATTATGCATGCATATTTCTAAAATAAAAGGCAATCCAAGTGTATCTAATCCACAGCATTTACTCTTTTGCTTTCATGCACATCAATAACTTAAGCATATATATAACTGCATGTATCTATGCATAAACACATCAACATCATATCTTGATGACGAAAATCGGAATAGTTAGCCTACTTAAGAGGGGTCTATACCTCTTCAATTGATACTACCTAGACACTCTAGCGAGCAAGGGAGCCACCACCCTACCATGGTTAGGCAAAATGTCCAAACATCCATAGGGACTTACACCTTTAGAGGGAGATAAAATGTTAGGAGCCAGTATGAGTGTGAGCCAAAATAAAAATAATAATAAACATATCCACAAGGGCATAGAAGAAAAAAAGGAGACAGAAGTCGAAGACTGAAGCAAGCCCTAAAAGAGAGAGGCAAGTAGGCCAACTCTACGCCTATCACTTACCTTGGGGAGGACTCGAAGCAAGCATCCAAAGAATCCAAATGACCAAAGGGACTAGCCACCTCTCGCATACAATTTTAGCAACCTCCTCCAAATTCGGATGCCAATTACCCCCAAGCAAGGGTTAGTGCGAGCCTACATGCCTAAAAGGGAGAAAAGAAATGAGCCAAAAGTCAAAAAAGTAAGTTTAAGTCCCCAATAGTTTGGCACAGAACCTAACCTACTGAATCATCCATCTTGGAGAGCCAGCAACAACCTAGAAGTCCGGGTATTGTCTTGTGAATCGAGGTCTTCTCCTCTTCTCATGGAAGGCATCATTAGCATTCCAAATCCTAAAGGATGATACAACATAACACTATCATTCCTGCATGCATTATCTTTTGTCCACTTTGCAAGGTCTCACTGGGTCCTAAACAAAGGCCATGTCACTTGCTCTTTAGCCAAGGACCTGGCAGAGGATACCATACACTAGGGGCATGTCAATTGCCTTTGTGGTGATAGCCTTCTCCGTCAAACAGGGGCATGTCAGTTGTTTTGTTGGTTGACCTTTCTTGGGGCTGTGTCTTCGTCTAGAACAAGTTGTCTACTCCATAGCTCGAGTGCAAGAACGAAGACAACAACAGCCATATCCGATGAGATCAGAACAAAGTCAGAATGTCAGTACTCTCTTAGTCAGCAGGCGAGAGCACAGTCGACAGTCCAGTGCCAAAGTCAAACTCCCAAGAAGTCAGTCAGTGACACAACAGTGAACCAGAGGAAGTGTTAGAAATCATCTAGCAAGTCCGTCTTATTCGAGGAGGAAACAATGCCCTCATAAAATCCTTTTCAAGCCAAACTCCTTGCATCAGTGCAAAATCTGAGCAACGGTTTATCGAAATCAACCGTCATCATCCTACAGCACCAATAACACCATGAGGATATCCGAGCAGGCGAGCTACAGACAGGCAAAGTAGTCACACAACGAAGCAAGCGAGCTACAGACAGAACAAACCTCTTGGCTAGCAAGTAAGTTACATACAACCTTTATCCTTTTCTCGCGACTCCTCTAAGTCCAAAGGATATCCGAGTTGCTGGTTCCTTGAGTCCTAAGACCAACATTTATTCGTTTCTCTCTTGACTCCTCTAAGTCTGGAGGAGATCCGAGTCACTGGTTCCTTGAGTCCTAGGACCAGCATTTATCCTTTTCTCATGACTCCTCTAAGTTTGGAGGAGATCCGAGTCATTGATTCATTGAGTCCAAGGACTAGCCTTTATCCTTTCCTCGTGACTCCTCTAAGTTCGGAGGACATCTGAGTCATTGGTTCCTTGAGTCCTAGGACTAGCCTTTATCCCCTTCCTCGAGACTCCTCTGAACCCAGAGGAGATTCGAGTCGCTGTTTCCTTGAGTCCTAGGAGCAGTCCTTATCCTTTTCTCGCGACTCCCTTAAGTTCGAAGGAGATCCGAGTCAGTGGTTCCTTGAGTCTTAAGACCAGGATTTATCCTTTTCCCTCTCGACTCCTCTAAGTCCAGAGGAGATCCAAGTCGCTGGTAGGGGTGTACACGGTTCAATCAGAACCGGTTAACCGAACCGAACCATTTTTAATGGTTCAGTTTGGTTTAATTGTATTGAATGGTTTGATTCAGTTCTCAAATTCTGGAACCACTATAGGTGGTTCGGTTCTTGGTTCTAAGTGTGGTTAACCAAACCAAACCGAGAACTCATCCATATATATATATATTTTTAGTTTGCATCTCCACCTTTAATTTACAATGAGATTAAATAAACTTAAATTCTAACCTTTCAAAATCATATAAATAGACAAACTTAACGAGTTAAAGGGAAAAGCTGAAAGCCCTAAATTTAACACTAAATTTCTAACCCTGTGCGTTTGTGGACTGTGGCAGTCTGTGTCTGCTAGACGGTGGTTGACGGCTGACGGCTCGATGCTCCTATCCCTAGCCTTGTACTCCACTCCTCCTCAATCGCTGCTTGACGCTTGGTCACAGACACACACCAGCACGTCACTGGCTCGACGCTCACTCAGTCGCTCGACGCCTCGACGCTCAGTCACGCCAGTATGTCGCTCACTCGACGATCGTGAGGTGGTCCTGCAAAAGTCAGGTTGCTTTGTTGCTGGTCCCATCGATGGTGAGGTCATTCCAAACATCATTTCTGTCCTTGCCTTCTTGATTTGGGTCTCTGCTCACTCTTATTCACTTCTGGGGGGACGACGATCGACTCAATGACCAACGAACCATTTTCCAAGTTCCTACTTATGGTATCTTTCCAAGTGCTTGTGATTTTACTTATGGAATTGCTTTGTAAATATTGTACGCAAATTACATATTTTCGCTTGACGTTGGAGCATGGTTAATGGTTATCAATGTTTACATCGTAGTATAACTTATAGTCAGTTTGTTGGCACTGTTGGAACTTATGTAGGGATTGCTCATTTGCTCTATAATTTTATATGTGATTTTACTTATGGGCTTTAGTGTGTCACTGTGCCTGGGATTGCTTTGTTTCTACTTGTGGTTCTAGTGTGGGATTGTTCTATTCTAGATTATGTTTTTTCTGTTAGATTATCTCATATCTATGTTGCTCTGTTTGTGTAAAGATTGCTAATTCTCTAGCATTTCCTGTCTGAACATAATTTACTTTATCTCATGTTTGTGCTATTTTGTTTGTGTGAAGATTGCTTTATTCTCTAGCTTTTCCAGTCTAAACATAATTTGTGAAGACTACTTTTTTGTTTGATTATCTCATATCTGTGTTGCTCTGTTTGTCTGAAGATTGTTTGTGTGATTTTATGGCATCCATGAATTGCATTTTAACTTTTTCTCAAATAAAGAAGGAATCTTCTATGTAAGTGGCAGGCTTAATCTTCATTGATGTTATGTTAATTCCTTAATCCTTATCACTGATTTTATCAAGTTGCAAGCTTAATCTTCAGTGAAGACTTGTCACTCTTCATCGCTCTTCACACGACAAGACGGAATCCTCAAAAAGCATTTCCTCACCAACTCAAGTGATGTTTTTGTTAATATGTTATTTACATTTTAGATGAGAAAAGTGTTTAAGTGTTTTTTAGGATTTTCATGTTTTGTATGCTTAGATGTAATTTATAATTTTATATGCTATTCTCGTAAAGCATTTCCTTTAGAGAAGAGTGCTTTCATGTTTTACAACTTTGGTTTCATGTTATGTCATTTTGTCCTTTAGAGAAGAGTGTTTTCATGTCATACAACATGGATTTCACGTTATGTAATTTTGTTGATAAAGTAATTTGTAACTTTGATTTCTGTTTATATAATAGATGGTGATCATTGAAGATAAAATGTCAGTAACAATAATCAAATCATAGAGGAGAACATAAAGGAGACAGTGACCACAAATAGTTCTGATACTAATGCATGCAAGAAAAGAGTCAGTAAGGAAAAGTCTGAGGCTTCGAATCACTTCACACGATAAAAAGATGCTTCTGGTAAATTGCAAAAGATATTATGCAATTATTGCAAGTCTGAATTTTCTACTTTAACTTCCACTTCTAGTCTAAAAAAGCATCTTACAATATGTTCAAAATACAAGACAGACAAGAAGCAAAAATCATTAACATTCAATGCAAATGATGTGGGGAAAAAAGGATTACTTTCTTGGAAGTTTGATAATGATAAAGCCAAAAATGCTTTTACTAGAATGATTGTTACGGAAGAATTGCCTTTTCTATTTTCTGAAAGTGCTGGATTTCGGGATTTCATGGCCATAATAGCCACAATTCAATGCTTTGTCACGCAATACCATGTTAGGGATGTCATGAAACTTCATGAAAGTGAGAAGTCAAAGTTATAGGCAATTTTAAATAAGACTACTCAATGAATTTCCCTCACTACTGACACATGGACTTCAATACAAAATATGTCTTACTTGTGTCTTACTACTCATTTCATTGATGAGGAATGGAAGTTTCATAAGAAAATCATAAGCTTTTGTGTGGTTCCTGGGCATAGTGGTAAAGAGATTAGTAAAACAATTGAATTATGCCTTCTTGATTGGAACATAGAAAAGGTTATATCAGTTACAGTAGATAATGCTTCTTCAAATGATGTTTCCTTAGAATACTTGAGAAAAAATCTGTCAAAAAAGAGTAAGCTCATTTGTGATGGCAAGTTTTTTCATGTTAGATGTTGTGCACACATTTTGAACTTGATTGTTAAAGATGGCATGAATGAGCTGCAAACTTCAATCAATACTATTCGTGGTGTAGTCAGATATGTTAGAAGTTCTCCTGTTAGAGCTAAACAATTTAAGACATGTGTGGATCAAGAAAAATAACATCTAAAGCAGCTTTATGTCTTGATGTGCCAACAAGGTGGAATTCTACCTACCTAATGTTGGAAAGTGCTTTAAAGTTTCAAAAAGCATTTCAAAGGATGGAGGAAGAGACACAATTTTTGCATGACTTAAAATTAGCAGCCCAACCTAGTGAAGATTGGAATAATACACGGATTCTCACTACGTTTCTTAAACGTTTCTTTGATGCCACTAAGGAATTGTCTGCATCTTTGTATGTCACATCTAATTGCTACTTTGATGAGATTTTCAAAATTGAAAAGGTTTTGAATGATTGGTGCAAGAGCAATGATCTAAGTCTATGCTTGATGTCTCGAAAGATGAAAGAAAATTTTGACAAGTATTGGGAGACACTTGAAAATTTTTTTTTTTTGTTATTAGTTGCTATTCAAGTAAAGTATGTTAAATTCAGTTTTGCTTCTGTTTATAATGAAGAAATTGTTGTTGAGCTAATGAAATATGTGGAGGATACATTGAGAATTTTGTATGAAGAATATAAAGTAATGTATTCAAGTGTTAGTGTACCTTCCACACTAGTTGGGGATTCACAAGCCATTAATATGATTGAACAAGAGGAGAATGACTCAGAATCTTTGAAATTGGCATTTCAAAAGAAGTTAGAAGAGGAGGAGAATGTAAAATTCAAATCAGAGTTGGATAAATACTTGAGTGAAAATTGTGAAAAGGAAGAAGTCTGTTTCGACATCTTGACTTGGTGGAAAGTAAACTCAAGCAAGTATAAGATACTTTCTCACATTGCAAGAGATGTTTTTTGCCATTCCGATTTCTACTGTTGCTTCAGAATCAACATGTAGCATGGGTGGTCACATACTTGATCAATATAGAAGTTCCTTAACTCCAAAGCTTGTAGAATGCTTGATATGCACCGAAGATTGGAAAAGAGGCACATCTCTTAAACTTGAAGAAAATTTTGAAGAACTTGAAAAAATTGAGATGTTAGGTAATTTACTCTCATTTATCTTAATCTTTTTATAATTTCAATAATGATAAATATGCTTATGATAATTGACATTTGACATTTTAATTTTTTTCCTTTGTAGTTAATGAAGATAAGAAAAAGAAAAGAAAGGTTGAAGTATGAGTTGAATGAATCTATTTGATAAATGTGGTAATTTATTTGATGCATGTGACTTTTGTTTGATTTGTAAGATTTTATTTCTGTGCTCAATTGACTATTATGTAGATGTTTTATTTAATACATGTGGTATAATGGTGATGTAGATGCTTTATTTCAGTCTTGGATGCCTTTGCTACTTTCAATGTTAACATATATTTGATGTGTTGAAAGAGGAATTTTTTGGCTTCACTTTGGTTGCTGAATTTTATTATAAAGCTCTCCCAAATTACTTTAGTTAAGTGGATAGTTTATTTTATTACTCACTATTGTCTATTGCTCTTATTTTTCTACCTATTCTTATTTCTTATATTTAAGTCATTGACTTCATCCTTTGGTCATTTTCAGCTCAGCTTCCACCCTGATTCCTGACTTCTCTACATGTTGATAAAGTTGAGAGTTGATTGTTGCAGTCTTGCAGATGGTTACTATTGTTTGTTAAAGATTTTCCAATTCAGTTTATCAGTTGTTATTTATGTATGTTAGCAATTCATGCTTCATATTTATGTATGTATTATCAAAAGGCAAATCTAGTTGACTAAGATATATTTAATTATTTCAGAATTATTGTATGCAGTGGTCTGTAGTCCAAAGATGCTTTATTTCAGAATTATTGTATTTCAAAATATCTGATGTCTTATGCAATTTATTCTCTTATTAGAGAGTTGGGATTCTACTGGTTAATGATTAATCTACTAATTACTTGTGAGACTTTGTTGTTGCCTCCTGATTGCCTTCTACAGGTACAAGATGCTTGGGATGATTGCCATAATAAAAGGTTGTGGAAAACTGGAAATGGCATCAAGACCAAAATTGTCAACTTGGTGGAAATCACAAAAACTTGATTTGGCCAGGCCTACTAGTTACACCACTAAATATTTTGGATGTGAGCTTGGGTCTCAGTCCACATTTGATGAAAAGAATGGTGCCTCAGTCCATGACAGGCCCTCCTCTCCTTCCAGCCTTTCAAAAAAATTTTGTGTTGTTGTAACTTGTAAATTACTATAAATATTATTCCCTAGTATACACCAGAAAAAGGGTCAAAAAAGTTGTAATGGATGGTAGTTGTTAGCTTTCAAAATGTCCTTGAGAGTGGTCATGTATCTTCCCTTAATAAATGATAGAAATTCCATGCATTCATACTTTCATAGGTAGCCATTCTTCGTTTCTTTGTTGGTCATGGTCAATGGTCATAAGTCATAACAAAAGACAAGAAGAAGAGCTTGCAGTGAATATATTAATATAACACATGATGTAAAAGAGAAGTGAAAGAGTAAATTTAATACATTGTAAAATAACGTAGTGGTTCATATTTATTTCTAATCCTAATCGAGAACCGAACCAAACCGATCGATTTTTGGATGATTTGGTTCGATTTGGTTCCAAGTATATACATGATTCGGTTCGGTTTTAATATAATCAAAACCGTTAAGTATGGTTCGGTTCTTGGTTCCTGCGAACCAAACCGAACCATGTACACCCCTAGTCGTTGGTTCCTTGAGTCCTAGGACTAGCCTTTATCTTTTCCTCGTGACTCCTCTAAGTCTGGAGGAGATCCGAGTCGCTGGTTCCTTGAGTCCTAGGACCAACCTTTATCCTTTCCTCGTGACTCCTCTAAGCTAGAGGAGATCCAAGTTGTTGTTTCCTTGAGTCCTAAGAATGGCCTTACCCTTTCCTCGAGACTCCCTTGAACCTAGAGGAGATTGAGTCACTGTTTCCTTGAGTCCTAGGAACAGCCTTTATCCTTTCCTCGCGACTCCTCTGAGCCTAGAGATGATCTGCTGGCTCCTTGAGTCCTAGGACCAACATTTATCCTTTTCCCTCACGACTCCTTTAAGTCTAGAGGAGATCCAAGTCGTTGGTTCCTTGAGTCCTAGGACCAGCATTTATCCTTTTCTCTAGCGACTCCTCTATGTCTGGAGGAGATCTGAGTCGTTGTTTCCTTGAGTCCTAGGAACAGCATTTATCCTTTTCTCTTGTGACTCCTCTAAGTAAGGAGGATATCTGAGTCGTTGCTTCCTTGAGTCCTAGGACCAACATTTATCCTTTTCTCTCGTGACTCCTCTAAGTCCAGAGGAGATCCGAATCGTTGTTTCCTTGTGTCCTAGGAATAGCCTTTATCCTTTCCTCGCGACTCCTCTGAACCTAGAGGAGATCTGAGTCACTATTTCCTTAAGTCCTAGGAATAGCCTTTATCCTTTCCTCGTGACTCCTCTAAGCCCAGTGGAGATCCAAGTCGCTATTTCCTTGTGTCCTAGGAATAGCCTTTATCCCTTTCCTCGCGACTCCTCTAAACCTAGTGGAGATCTGAGTTGTTGTTTCCTTGAGTCCTAAGAACAACCTTTGTCCTTTTCTCTCACGACTCCTCTAAGTCTGGAGATGATCCGAGTCACTGGTTCCTTAAGTCCTAGGATCAGCCTTTGTTCCTTTTTTCGTGACTCCTCTGAACCTAAAGGAGATCCAAGTCACTGTTTCCTTGAGTCCTAGAAACAGCCTTTATCCTTTTCTCCTGACTCCTCTGAACCCAAAGGAGATCCGAGTCGTTGTTTCCTTGAGTCCTAGGAGCAACCTTTATCCTTTCCTTGTGACTCCTTTAAGTCCGAAGGAGATCCAAGTCACTGGTTCCTTGAGTCCTAGGACTAGCCTTTATCCTTTTCTCTCGTGACTCCTCTAAGTCTGGAGGAGATCAGAGTCACCATTTCCTTGAGTCCTAGGAACAGCCTTTATCATTTTCCCTCGTGACTCCTCTAAGTCTGGAGGAGAATCGAGTCGCTGTTTCCTTGAATCCAAGGAACAACCCCCATTCCTTTTCCTTGTGGCTCCTCTAAGACCGGAGGAGGTCCGAGCTGTTGGTTTCTTGCATCCAAGGACCAACCCTTATCCCTGAGCTAATAACCCTAACTATCCGGTGATGAGTCCGTCAACTCATCACAGGCCTGATAACCCTAACTATCCGACAACGAGTCTGTCAACTCATCATTGAGTTGATACCCCAAACTATCTAGTTGACAACCGTCACACTGTTAGGAGTGGACTGATACCCCAAACTATCAAATTGACAACCGTCACACTGTCAAGAGTGGGTTGATACCCTAAACTATCTGGTTGACAACCGTCACACTGTCAGGAGCGGCCTAATACCCCAAACTAACTAGTTGACAACCGTCACACTATCAGGAGTGGCCTAATACCCCAAACTATTCAGTTGACAACCGTCACACTGTCAGGAGTAGGTTGATAAACCTAACTATCCGACAACGAGTCTGTCAACTCATCAGCGGGCTGATACCGTCCAAACTATCCGGTTGACATCCTTCATCAGTCTATCCTCGGTCGACAAGTCTGATATCTTGTCATGCATCCTTTTGGGCCGAAAGGTCCGTCATTCGCTAAGTCCCCCCTGTCGTGCGACAAGCCCGGTAGCCTTGTCCAAGCATCCCTTGGCACGAGTTGGGAAATCCCTCGCGCTCCCCTCTGTGAGCTAACAGGCTACCCACTCGTCACCAGCATCGTCTTACATGCATCAGCATTGCCCTGATGCATCACCCGGCATCAATCTCATCCTTTGCATCAGCATCATGCATGGGCCACGAGTCATGACTTTTCGGTGCATCCGTTGAATAAGTGGTTCACGGCCCTACAGCAAATACTACTCTCCCGTAGACTCAGACGGAGTGTCTTGTCAACCCTGAGCATCGATCTTGATTCCCTTGACCATGCTCAGGGAGGAGCTTCTGTAGACGCCCCAATTTTACAGCCACTAGGCAGTAGGCTCCTTTAGGAAGATACTCTGGTTGCGACCACCAAACCTAAACCCTGACTCCACTTAAACCCTCAAACCCACACAAGCTCCTTCAAGCCCACACCAGTCTACTCTGACCTAAGCAAAATTAAAACCAAACAAAACTCATTTAAAACATTTAAAATCCAAATTAATCAAATAAAAATACCAATTAAAATCAAAATCAAATAAATTCCACTTAAAATCCAAATTAATCAAGTGAAAACCCTAATTAAAACCAAAATTAAATAAAATCCAATTAAACCATTTAAAATCCAAATTAATCAAGTGAAAACCCTAATTAATCAAATGAAAACCCTAATTAAAGCCAAAATCCACTTAAACCATTTCAAATCTAAATAAATCAACTGAAAACCCTAATTAAAACCCTAATCAAGAAAAACATAATAGAATCCATTAAAAAATTAAATCTAATTAAAAAGAAATCCTAATCCATACAAAAATCAAGTAAAATCAATGAAGTCAAAATCTAAGTCAAAACCCTAATAAAAACCAATTAAACCAAAATTTAAACTAAATCCCCAATTAATTCAAGTAAAAACTAATTAAATCTAAATTAAAACTCAAACACAAAACTTTAATCCACTTAAATTCAAAAAAACCATAATTAATTAAACCCAAAACCAAAATTAAAATCCAAAGCCCTTATATTAAACTCAAAACCCTAATTAAAACACAAAAACCCTAATTAAACTAAAAAACCTTATTAAAACACAAAAACCCAAATTAAACTAAAAAACCTTAATTAAAACTCAAAAATCCTAATTAAATTCAAAATCCTAATTAAAATCCAAAACCCTAAAATAATTAAAATCCTAAAAACCCCAAAGTAATTAAAATCCTAAAAAAGCCTAATTTAAAACCAATTAATTAAACCATAAATCACAAATTCAAGAATTTAATTAAAATCAAAAAATCCAAACAAAAACCTAAAACCAAAACCCTAAAATCCTTAAAAATCCTAATACAAAAACCAGAAAAACCAAAAAAAAGCAAAGCCCACTCGCAACCCAGAAATCAGCCCAATGCAACCCATTTATTCTTAATCACGAACTTAACAAAACTCAAAAATAATTCCACGACCCCTTTAATTTCCAGCAAGATCTCCTGCAATCACCTCGACATCTCTGGCGCCTGTTTCTGATCTTCCATGATCTCCAGCCATTCCCTCCTCCCTCACGCGCTTGATCCGACAGCATCCAACCCCTGAGGAGGAGGATCGACGGCAGGAGAAGGTTGAACCAATGTTTAAAAGCTTGGCCGCCGACAGACGATGGAGAATGACAGTCCCTACCCATCCAGTGCTTGGAACCCACTGAAACCTGGAGCCCGAGCTATTTTCCCATGATCCAGAGCGCTCCTCCAATCCGATTGTAGCCTAGAAACCCTGACCATCGTCGCTAGAGCATCCACCGGAGCATCGTCATCAAGCTTCGTCGAGACAAACAATAGCCTCTATCCAGGTAATCTCCCTCCTTTTAATTTTAAGTCGTGCCTATGTAGGTCTAGAGGGATCCCCCTAGTTTTTAGTTGCGAGTCGCGAGAGTTGGCAAGCCTTGCCCTGTTGTCTTCTCTGCCTCCGGTGGTGGGTTCACCACCACCGGCGAGACTGCTGGCCTCTTGGGTCATCCTCCCTGGGTCCCCTTCACTCAGGAAGGGATCCTCAAGCCTCCAGTGCCTGAAAACGCCGTCGCTGCTCTACCGATTGCCGATCGTCGCCGTAAAAGCTACTAGAAGCCTCCGGACGCCCCCGCTACTCACGACCACCTCCAGAAGCCTCGCCTCGCTGCATGGAATCTCTCCACGCAGCCACGCTGTCGTCCTTGGCCCCGAAGCGCCGTGCATGTTTCCAGCGTAGGGGATGAGAGGAGCACCTCAAGCCATTCCAGTCTCCGTCGATGCCTCTAGGAGTCTCCTCAGGCCTCCCTGAAGCTCGCCGGTCCTCACCGCGTCGCTCCAGCCGCCGTGTTGCAACCAACCACTCCTCTGTTGTCTTCTCTGGCATCGACAGCCGCTCATCGGAGCCAAAGGTGGGAGAGGCATCTGAAGCCTCCCTAGTCCAGCCCACTGCTTGGAAAGCTCCGTAGTGCCTCCCTTCAGCCTCCTAGGCCGTTACAGGAGCCCTCCAGTCATTGCAACACCGCTAGGTCGTCCTCAGAGGTCGCGTCGGAGTGGGAACGTTGGCGGTCTTCCAGTAATCTTCGAAGGAGTTGTTTTTAGTCGAAGCCCTTTAATTTTAAGTTTTTTGCACTTGAGTCCTCCTTTCATTACTTTGAGTCCTTTTATTTATGTTTAAGTCCCTGTTGTTTTAAATAACCTTTTGTTTCTTTTATTATTCTTGCAAATATTGTATATTTTACCCTATGTAGTTTTAATTCCATTTTTAGTCCTATAAATGCTTGTTTTCTCACATTAAAGTCTCTGAGATTAGGTTTTCTTTGTAATTAAGTTCTGAGGTTTTGCACTGAGTCCCTAGAACTTTTAAAAATGAGTTTTCTGTCTAAAATTTGCATTCTGAACCCTAAAAGACTTCATAATTACACCGACCATCATAAATGTCTAGTTTTTATCACATTTAAGTTCTGTAATTTTGCATGTAAGTCCCTAGATTCACAACATACATTCCCTAAGTACAGAAAATTTGCATCCAAACCCTTAGACTAATTTTAAATCCATCATTTAAGATTTTAATTGTTTTCTCACATATTTTTGATATTTTCCACTTATTGAATTTCATATTTTACACTTAATCATAGGCTTCATTTAAAAATAATGTCTGCAATGTAAATTGATCTTTAGTTTCATATTTGAGTCACATTTGCACTTATGTGTGAATTTTGCACATTAGATTCTAAATTTTTAGGAAATTACCAAGGTGCAATTTTCACACATCTCAGTGCCACATTTTCATTTGGTCCATCATATGCACATTAGAATGGAAGTCATTGAATATATTTTAATCTAGATTTTCACTCTTTTTGTGAATTTTACATTTTGATCCTTGTACTTGTCAATTACTGTGTTTACATCATTTTAGTGTTTTTTTAAGACCTTATCCTTTTCATGTTTTCTTGCAAATACAATTTTTCTGACATTTTACATACATTTTGACATATCTCAGTCCATGCATCATCTCCATACTTGCATTTATCATATCTAACCATTGAAATGACCAAATTGCCCCTATGCCACCAATTCATGCACATGCATGTTAGTTCTTGCATTTAGTCATGCATAACCTTTGTCTAAGTCATTCCTCAGCACCCTTTACACATTTAGGTACATATTCACGCATTTTGCATAGTTTTCATCACATTTGCACATTGTCCCATCTTTTTCGAGGGAGCTTGCATCCCATGTGGTTTTCCATGAATTTGTTACTTGTCCCATTTTCAGAATCCTTTGCCTGATATTTGATTTGATCCCTTTTATTCTATATTCTCAAATTTTTTGATTTGATTTGATTTGGATTTCTTTGCCTAAGGGCATACATTAACTGACCAAAAGGCTCACATTGGCCCAATCCTGGATTATTTTTCTTTTTGATTTTCACAACCTTATCCCAAATTCCGATGACTTGAATTGGCCCCACTTTTGATCTTTTTGATATCAATATGGTTTTCCTGAGCATTCTTTCCAAAACATTGTCATTTTATGTGATTTTCTTCACATGTCATCGTTTGCCTTTTTTATGCGGATTTCTTTGCAATTTTTCCATTAGGGTTTCCATGATGTTTTCCACGATTCTAATGATTTAGATCTATTGTATTTTTAATGCTTTTGATGTCGGTGTAGTTTTCCAGAGCATTCTCTCCAAAATCATTGTCATTTTATATGACTTTCTTCACATGTCATAGTTTACCTATTTTGTGTGAATTTCTTTGCAATTTTTCCGTTCGGATTTCCATGACGTTTTCTGCAAATCTAATGAGTTGAGTTGATTGCATTTTTTTTTCTCTTGAGGTCTGTATAACTTCCCAAGCCTTTCTTCCCAAAAATCTCATCATTTCATGTGATTTTCTTTGTCGTGTCATATTTCGTGATTTCATCATTTCGTATGGATTTCTTCGCAATTTTTGCATACCATCTTGGACATTCATCTAGTCTTGACTTGGCATTCATATTAGCATGATTAGAGCACAATCTAGGTTTAGCAAACGTTCATTCAGCCTCTAGCAAACGTTCATTCATTAGACTAGAAAGACTAAGTTTCTCGGACGTACGAGGGTACCTAACATCTTCCCCGTGCGTAATAGGAATCCTTACCCATCCTCTGGCTTGTGGACATCTAGCCTTCATGTTTGCATCTAATGCATTCATATTTTGTGATTTATTTGTGGTTTTCCTCGTCTTTCCCTTAAAAGACTAGATGGCGACTCCTTTTTCTTTTTCATTTTATCCTATCTTGCACCTTCACCATCCTAACATGGTTGTGGCCTCTTCCCTCTGACGCGACTCCACGTCGAATCCCTAGGCTTGCATGGTCACACCCACAAACATCGATCGAAAGGCCAGTCAGTTGGCAAAGCACGAAGGCGTAGCTGTCTCATTAATATGGTAGGTCCCAGAAACTTGGATAAGCTACATATTCAGCATACCTCTTCTAGCATTGGAGTCAGCTCCACTTGTCCGAAATGGAAGACTTGGAAGGCTGGCTTTCAGAAGTAGGCAGCCACACATAGCAAATATCGACTGACTTCCACCTCGACTACGCCTAGAAATTTTGTGGAGATTCCCCAAGCCCGAAGTTTCTCCAAATCATCAGAAGACAGTCTGACGATCCAGTCCCACAATACATCTGAGCAATGGATGGGTGTCTTCATAGTTGGGAATCCCTGAAAAATCGTAGAATAAATAACAAAAGAGAAAGGGATTTTAATCAAAAGCACGAAAAGAAGGGAAAAGTGATAAAACTCACTATATTTCTCCCGTAGAAGATGAAAGTGCTCAGCTCAAGGATTTTCTCTATCACTCTAACACAAATGTAGAAATAGTGAAACCCTAGAGTTTAAATAGATGATGGAGGATTCCATGATGTAAGGGTATTGCCATTGCCATTAGTAGGTGGGGCAAGAGTTGAGTCAATAAGGCAAGTAGGTGAATGGTAGGTGGAAATTAGGTGACTCACGAAGCTTGCATACCCAACTACTTGGTAACTAATACTAGCACAAGATCCGAACACAAATTGGTAGCGATAGAAGAATGTGGATATTGCTGGCGATGACAGTCGACGAAAATGGCTGGCAAAAATAACTGGCGAAAATAGTCGGCAAAACGTCTTGTAGTGTAGTATTTAGTACAGTTTGCTTGCAGGGCTGACTTGGTTGGTGCAGAGAGTTTTTAAAGCCTACAAAGCAAGTACTAAAGCATCAAGAGCATACAAGCAGACAGAGTGAACAAGTGAAAATATTTTCTTGGTATTTAAATGTAGTTTTGTCACACTTTTATAGATGTATCTTAACAAAATCATCCAGTCGGATTACAACAAAATTTCCTAAACAGAAGAAACAACTAATCTAATCCTCCCAAGAACTGTGATCCTCGTCAGAGTCAATGGTATCATCCATCCTAGCAGTAGTGGCAGTTCAGAGGCACTTGCGGCTTATTCTTCGGGAGATCCTGGCAGAAACAGATCTGACCTGTGACAACCCAACAGCAGAAGTAGCAGTGTCTTCTTCTCTCGAGACATCTTGGAGCTTGAAGTCCACTTGAGAACTCCTCACGAGTTTCCTAGCAGAGTTGAGGGAAGTCCAGTTATACCCCTCGTACCTAGCAAAAGGACAGAGGTTCGCCTACGTTCACAGAATACCAGAAGCAAGTGTTAGGTATAAACAGAAAGAATCAGCCACAAGTGCTTTCAAACTAGTGGCAGTGAATTAACAAAAAGAAACAATGACAGTGAATTAAGCAGAGAAAAGGATAAACTAACATCCTCAATGCTCAACAAGTCAAGTAAATATATGTATGTCTCATATAAAAAGACACCATAAGCTACCCGATGGTCCGACTCACACCACTGACGCAGAAGAGGCAACATCTTCCAACGAAGGCGATAACAATAGTGCCCCCAGAATACATGCTCCACTGACCAATACAATGAAAGACAAGAAGTAGGTCAGAATGGATAGTTTACATTTGATAAAATGGAAATAAAGTGAGAAACAAGTTGCTTACCGTCAAAAAAGTGTAGATACCCTAATTTTTCCCAATTTTGCAGGACGAGGGTCTGGTGGCTGAGCTCAACCCCTTTTTAGGCCCTTTTAAGCCCATTGAACCCAAAAGCCCACTTAGCCCATGGAAGCCCATCAAATCCACCAAGGCCCATTAAAGCCCACTTGGGCCCATGGGGGCCCGCATAGGCCCATGGAGGCCCATTAAGCCCAAATTGAGCCCAAAGCCCATAAAGGTCTATCATAAACAATTTAGCTCTTTCCCTTTAACCCAACATCTTATTTTCATCGTTACCATATCCATCATTCTTCATTTAATCAATCATATAAGCCACCCATCTCACTGAACTCATTCCTTTTCACCAATCTCTCACAAATTCAGCCCGAGC
>JAMKQA010022798.1:0-22584 GCA_024699735.1 Posidonia australis
TGTCATCCACCCTACTTGGGGGGGAGATTCCACTTCGGAGGTTACGTATTGATGTAGATATTTTTCCTCTCTCCTTGGATATTTGATTGTATTATTTTCTAACAGCTTTCTATTTTATCAATCAGATGTCATCCACCCTACTTGGGGGGGAGATTCCACTTCGGAGGTTACGTATTGATGTAGATATTTTTCCTCTCTCCTTGGATATTTGATTGTATTATTTTCTAACAGCTTTCTATTTTATCAATCAGATGTCATCCACCCTACTTGGGGGGGAGATTCCACTTCGGAGGTTACGTATTGATGTAGATATTTTTCCTCTCTCCTTGGATATTTGATTGTATTATTTTCTAACAGCTTTCTATTTTATCAATCAGATGTCATCCACCCTACTTGGGGGGGAGATTCCACTTCGGAGGTTACGTATTGATGTAGATATTTTTCCTCTCTCCTTGGATATTTGATTGTATTATTTTCTAACAGCTTTCTATTTTATCAATCAGATGTCATCCACCCTACTTGGGGGGGAGATTCCACTTCGGAGGTTACGTATTGATGTAGATATTTTTCCTCTCTCCTTGGATATTTGATTGTATTATTTTTGTTCAAGATTTGAACCCAAACTTGGATAAACACGCTCTAAGGTCAAATTGTTGTGTGTTCCTGGGATATTCGTGTACTTAGAGAGGCTATTGATGCTACATTCCTACTACTAAGAAATATATTGTCTCTGTTGATATTACATTCTTTGAAAATCAGTGTTTCTTTGATAATGTTCTGTTAACGTCGAAAAGTATACCTTTACCCTGCATTGTTGAGTTTGGTGATATTAATGTCAATGATGCACATCCTACTGGAAAAGAGGTATCCATAGGTTTGCTATTCGTAGACCTTCATTTGCTTATTATCATTTAAAAAGGTACACATTTCTCTACTACACATTCTATTTCTCATTTTGTTAGTTGTGATTTACCTTCACCTTATTTTCCGTAAATTTGTCTTGTCTATCAAGAACTACCATGAGATAATTTTACTATCATAGTGGAATGCAGTCATAGATGAAGAAATGCAGGCTCCTGTGTCTTGCGGGATGTGAAGATTGGTTCCTTAAGTCAAAAAGAATTAATGTTGTTACTTGCAGATGGGTGCTTGCTGTTAAATACAAACCTGATGGTTTGGTGGATAGGTACAAAGCATGTTTAGTAGCACGTGGTTTTACACGGGAGTATGACATTAATTATTCAGAGGCTTTTTCTTCTGTTGTTAGATTGAATTCCATCAGGATCATTTTTTCCATTGCTATCAACAAGTCTTAGGAGTTCTGTCAGTTAGATGTGAAGAATGTCTTCTTGTATTGTGATCTTGCAGAGCAGATGCATATGGAGCAACTTCTTGGGTATATTGCTCAGGGGGAGAATGACATGTGTCTTATTAAAAAAGCTATCTATGACCTGAAACAGAGTCTACAAGCTTAATTTGAGAAGTTCAGCAACATTGTTATTGATTGTAGTTTTCGATGTTGTGCTGTGGATCATTATGTTTTTTACAATCATATGGATAGTGATTGTGTGATATTAGTTGTATATGTGGATGATATTTTGGTGATTGGTAGTGATGTTACAGGCATTCAAAGGACGAAGGATCATGTGTATAAACATTTTGTGACTAAGGACATGGGTAGATCTAAGTATTTCTTGGACATTGAGTTTGCTTATATTAGAGATAGAGTGACATTGTAACAGAGGAAATATATATTGGATTTACTGTAGGAAACAAGACTCTTGGGTGTAAGTCAGAGACTACTTTATTTGGTGAAGTAACTCTTCACCTTTATTAGAAGATGTTGGTAGGTACTGGCGATTGATTGGGAAGTTGATCTTTCTGACAGTTACACGTTTTGATATTGCTTACATTATTGGAGTTCTTAGTTAATTTATGTAGGAATTAAGGACAATACATTGACTGAAAGTTTTACGAGTGTTGTTTTACATTAAGAAGGTTTCGGGCAAAGGACTGGTTTATAAAAAAAATAGTCATCTGTACATTGAAGTTTACTCATACTCTGACTATACAGGTGATAGAGGAGATCGGAAGTCTACTTGAAGATATCGTACCTATATTAGGGGAAATCTGATTACATGACGTAGTAAAAAACATATTGTTGTTTCTAGATTCAATGTTGAATATGAGTATAGATCTATAGTTCAGATTGCTTGTGAGATGATGTGATTTCGCTCTCTCCTTATTGACTTGGATCTTTCGATAGATGTTTTCATGTTCATGTATTGTAATAATTAGGCAGTCATCTACTTTGTCAATAATTCCATCTTCTATGAGTGTACCAAGTATACAAAGGTAGATTGTCATTATATTCGAGAGATGGTGATATAAGGGATTATTTCTACTCTATATACAAAGTCTTTTGATCAGTTTGTAGATATTTTTAATAAGAGACTTATGTAGCGTTTGGTACACTAGAATGAAAATAGACAGGAATGGAAAGAACTTTGGAATGGAATGGAATAGAATAATTTTATTCCATTCCAGTGTTTGGTACGTAATGGAATTGTATAGTGGAATTGATAGATAATTCCTTTCCACTGTTTGGTATATAAGAACCGGAATGGAATGGAATACAATATTTGAACGATTAATAATTACATATTAATCTGAAAAATAAAATAACTTTTTTTCCATACAAGTAAAATAAAAATGACATTCATTTTTGCTCATGACAAATAAAATCACAATGACAAATTCATTTTTGTTTATGACAAGTAGAATAAAAATGATAAATTCATGTTTACAATTAATAATTGAAACAATAATTTCATAATAAAAATGATAAATTCATGCCAACTCCAACTCCATTAACATTGCAAAAAAAAAAAAACAGAAAATCCACAGTCAAACAAATCATTCACATCAAACAGACACAAACAAAGCAAGCAGAGAAAAGAGAACACAACTTTAATTTATTACACAACAAAATGATCACAAATTACATACAATTCAGCCTTATTGTCTCTTACTAATCTCACCAAAGAAAATCTTGTAATTCATATGATCATCATTACAAGAACGTAACAAATCCACCAAACAACAACAGCAACAGCGGTGCCACAATACATACACCAAATCGGTTCCCGTGAGAAGAATTCTGAACAAAAAAAGAAAGGAAAAAAATGTAATCTCTCAGCAGAAAAGGACGCCAAAGATGAGAGCTGAGAGAGAAGCCAACACGGCGAAAGGCGTGGACACAGACACCGCATCGGACATAGGGCTTGGCGCAGGTGCATCGGCAGCGGAGGCTCTCTCCACCATGGAGGAGGCGACGAGCACCGCCATGACGGCGATGCCGAAGATCCTGAGCTTCAACCCTCGGCTTGGGGACGCGGTGGAGGAGGGATGACGTCGAGAGGATTTGGGGCGAAAGGGGGCGAGAGGAGGGAGGTCGTTTGTTGGGAGAAGGGTGAAAGGAGACGGGTCCGTGTTTTTTTCCTTTTTTTATGAGAAGGAATGAGGTTGGAATGGGAATCAAATTCCTTGGGTTCTGGGATGGAATATTGGGAATTTGATTCCCAAGGGAATTTCATTCCCATGCTTATTCCAAAGATTTTTTTGTACTAAACATCGGAATGGAATTCTTTCATTCCATTCCAGTCTCCATTCCAGCGTACCAAACGCTAGTTTAATGTAGTAACTTATGAATTATTTTGTAACAAGTCAAACATGATAGATATATATGCTTTAGTTTGAGGGAGAGTGTTGAGTTTATTAGAGTATTGTATATTGAGTAATGTAATAGGGTAATTGGATATCTATTTATTCAACTCTATATATATGTAATATGTGGACCCAACAGGAATAATAATATTATTCTTCTCTTCATCTTTCAGAATTTAATTTGAAATAACTAGAAATTAAGAACGTTGTTCTTTAATTGATATTATGTAGGAGATGATTAAAATAAATTCAAAACTGCAATCTCTTTCAGTTATTTGTTCTTTATAATATAATATTTGTTCTTTCAGTTGCAGCCCATGTATTCTTCAGAGACTAGATATGAGTTGTAGGCTTGTAGCTCAGCCAATAAGTGACTTAACAATACAGAAACATGTGAATCTCAGCCAATTGCTGTGGGTCAAATAGTGAAGCATGGGTTTAAATAGGCTATTAATTATGCTTGGTAATTATCATTTTTCAATTTCTGATCTAGTATTGGAATGATTCTCCCATTTTGACCTCTCCTTGATTATGTTCTTTCAATCTTACTGTTGTTTTTGTTCATGATTTTATTAATAAATCTGTTTTCTTTCCTTAACTTCATGTCTTCAGAGAGTTGAAGGACCCTTATATTTATATAATTACAAAAACTTCTTGTTGGTATTAGTGACTCTGATAATGTAGATTTTAGTTGTTAGATTTAAGATTCTTGATGTACCTCAACTGTCTCATGGATGGTAATGCTGGACAAAATTAACTAATCTCTCCTCAATTGTCTGCTCTCAGAACAGATAAAAATAGTGAGAAGGCAATTTTAGAAGTTGTCAACGCAAACTTCAAGGATCATCTCATTCTAGGAGAGGAAGGTGGACTTATTGGGGATGCGTCATCCAACTATCTTTGGTGCATTGATCCTTTAGGTAATATGTTCTTAACAGCCTTTAGTTTACACTAGTATTGCCACATTGTTATTCTCAAAGATCTCTCAAATGTTTTTGTTGTGATTTACTTGATTTCTAACTTTTCCTTTTCATGAGTTGAGTTGTACACCCATTACCGAAATACAAATTCAATTAAATGCTCAAGATCCTTGCTCTCATTCTGTATATTCTTTAATGAAGAGAAGAATTTTTGTTTGTCAACATAAATTACAAATTTGTACCCTGCAAACTAAAGACAATGTTGTTTATCTGAATAAGTATCCCTCGTTCATGCTTGATATCTGTAGTTATGATTCTTTTGTTCCATCTTTTATGCTTGAGCTCAATGATTTTTCAATTTAATTCATAATATTGTGTGTGACTTTCAAATTTCATTTTGTCTGTCATTGTGGAATGTAATTTAGTCTCTTCTGCAGCATTGTGAAATATAATCTAGTCTCTTTATTCGTGCCTCCTCTCTTGTTTAATCTTGTACATAGTTGGGTGTTTCTTTCACAACATTTTATTTATTGTCCCCCTTCATGCTTGCAATTTTCAGAAACATTAATAAATTTTAAATGTGCTGTCTTACATTTTGACTTCTAGATGGAACAACGAATTTTGCTCATTATTACCCCAGCTTTGCAGTATCAGTAGGAGTTCTGTTTCGTGGAAGGCCTGCTGCTGCATCTGTCGTATGTACCCTCTTTTCTCATTATCTTTTGTTGCCTCCTAATTTTTCGTGCGAAAGGAAAGCTGCATACTAGATCTACATCATTGGCAACCATTAAACCATATCTAGGAGACTAATGCAGCAGGATTTTGATAGACGTGCTTGATGCCATGAAGTTTGTGCAGATTGAGGATCCTAGATAACAACCTCTGCCTTTTCATCTCTTTCCTTTGTGTTAGATGCCATTTCAACGTTTCTTGGTGGTATGGTGAGAGGACTCAGAGTACATGCATTTGGATGTCACCATTTCCCAGTGTAAATGTTGCAACATGTCCACAATTTTCCGTCCCCTTCCATTGTGTTGGACTCTGTTGTGAGGAAAATCCTAGTTGTTTTGGTGGGGTGGTGAGAAGATGCAACATATGGGCATATAGAACCACTTTTTCTAATGGAACTGTTGCAATGATTTTCATAACCCTGATGATATTTGCAATATAGATATTATCTAAAGTTTGTTTCCTTGGAACTGATTGCCTAAGTTTACATTTCAGTACTTGCAAGAAAGAGTTTTGCATCCTACAAGAAAATAATACCTGCTTCTCTTAAATGATGAACATTTTGATATGGGAATAAAACAATTCATATATAATCTGTGATGATATTTGCAATATAGATATTATCTAAAGTTTGTTTCCTTGGAACTAATTGCCTAAGTTTACATTTCAGTACTTGCAAGAAAGAGTTTTGCATCCTACAAGAAAACAATACCTCTTAAAATGATGAACATTTTGATATGGGAATAAAACAATTCATATATAATCTGTGATGCTTTGAAGTTATAACAGTCCAAATTTCTTTGAAGTTCGATTATAGTCAGGAAAGTGGACAGTGATAACTTTGGATGATTAGCTTTGCTAAATATTGTGTATCATGTAGCTTGTTCAAGTTAGAATGGTTGTAGTGATAGATAAATTGCCAATTTGACCCAAATTAAGGTCTCTCTCGATATGATACAGCAGCAATGGAAAAACATAAGCTGGGTCAGCAACCTGTTTACCTTTCCAACCATTCAACTTTATGAAATGTTGTATCATTTGTTGATTTTCTCTCTGAATGTTTTGCAAGAGTGACTATTTTTGTTAGTTATTGCCATTTCATATCCCTTTAGCAACTTCAATCTGAATAAACTCAACCCTCTTTAGGTCCTTGTTGCAATCGTAGTTTATATGCTAACCTGCTTTATTAAGAAAAGTGTCAAATGCAGTATGCAATCCGAGCAACTACAAATTATACCATCATATGTACAATGCTAACAATCACAATCACAAAATTCATTCCTATTGATTTGTTATCATGGTTGCAAAAATCGACTTGTATTGGCAAAATTTTGTCAACACATGTTAGAATCTGGAAATCGGGACATGGTTTTAAATGTTGGTTTCAGAAATATTGATGGAAATACGGTAAATTTATGGAAATCCATAGAAATGGTCAAAAAACTTTAAATTTCAATTGAAACTTTAGGATAAAAGTTAAAGTAATAATCTCGATATGGGACCACTTAGATCAACATTTTAAACATGTATCACATTAATATACTTTATATAAACTTAATACAAATATCTTGAAACATAAATAGTACCTAAAAATGTTTAATAAATGTTAAAGGCAAGAATGCTCATAAAATTTATTTTATATGGTTTATCAAAATCTTATTGTTATTGTTTGGTCATGTTGTGGTGATGAATTTACTATCGAATTCGAGACTCTCTTTACAACACATAATTGTCTCAAGTCATATGCATGTAACATGTTTGGTATTCTACAATATAATAGTGATATTTTGACTATGATAATTGTAGTAGGAATCTTATTGGTGGAAATTTTCGAATAAGTATTAGTTGAGGAATTGTCGAAGGTTATTGTGGGATGCAATATTGATTTGGAAGACATTCACGAGATTGATCTTCATTTGGTGTTGGTGGTGCATAATCAAGTAAGGAGTTCATATCCTATCCAATTTATTGGTTTGGACTATAAGAAGATGTGGTTTTTCTTCATTCACTTTCAGTATTATAGTTTACTTGTTTAAAAGAGCTATTTCCATAAGAACTATAATGGTAAGAGTCTCTAGGATATTAATGCCTAAGGAGTCTTGTGACTCAAATAAAATTCTCTTTGTTTGATTGTTTTAAGAATCTTCATCTTGTTATTGATCATGTCAATCTTTTCGTTGAAAATAAATTTCCTATGTAGTATGTATGAAAGCATCTTCCCTTATAAATCGATTAACTGACTTTTGAGTCTCTTTCTTCTTGTGGCTCTTCAATTACATGTGGACTACAATGGAATCATCATCGTCGTTTGGTAATAATATATCATCATTATCAGTGTCATGCTCTAAGCTTGGAGTATTTCCTCAAGAGCGTCCTGATGAACTTATGTGTTCCTCTACATTGACGTCCATTTCGTCAGCAATTATAGAACTTAGTTTATCTTCGTTATCTTGAATCAATTCTTTATTTTTTTGCAACTATTGAAGTATAAAATCTTCTTTAACTTCATTGTAAATATATACTAGATCAATTGGATTCAAGTAGTCTTTATTTTATTCCTTTATGATATGTAGCATACAAATACTAAGTCATTTAACATTGTAGTTCACAATTAATTTCTTTTTTTTGTATGAATAAGGTTGAATGTATTCCAATTTCGTTTACAATATGATTTTGTTGAATAAAAACTTCACAATAATTTTCTTTGGATTTAGAGTATTTGTTACATTCAACATCCACTATTATGATATTTGATTATTATCTATATTATCACGTAATGTTATAAAATAAAAGAAATATTATTAAAAGTATTGCTTAGAGTCAATGTGTCACACGAGTGAATCGTGTTTGACTCTCTAAATTACAGAAGTTCATCTTTAATACTTGATTTCATTGAAAGTTAGTACTTGAATATTAACATTAGGCTTCAATTTTTGAATTATAATCTTATTAGATGTTAGTAAATCAATATAATTTGATGGTTGAATCATAGCTTTAACTAATTTGATGGTTGTATCGTAACTGTGCATTCAAATAATGTACTACATTAAAAAAAAAACATTCAACAAATAATTGTATAATCATAATGATAAAATATAAATATACATCTTAAAATATTTACTAACTTCATGTAAAGGATGAAGAATCATGTTGGACTATCTTTCATTTAGAATTTTAAGGTATACTTTAGAAGATTTGTATATTACATTAATCATAATATCTTTTATCATTTATATGGTCTCATATAGGAAATCCATGGAGTTAGTTTCAAAGGTTCTTCGCTTGATAAACGGTGATAAGAAGCTCGTTATGGGTTTCTTATACAAGGTTATAGGTTGATGATAGATGTTGTACTAATGTAGCATATAGGTTTTTTAAGGAATACCTTAAAATTATATATGAATGATGGTTTAATATGTTTCTTCATCATTTGTATGAATACAGTAAATATTTTAAGATGTATATTCATATTTTTCATTATTATGTTTATATAACTATTTGCTAAATGAGTTTTTGGTTAATGTTGCGTATTATTTAAATCTGTAGTTATAATATAACCATCAAAACAAGAATTATACCAATTTACTAACATCTGTTAAAGCTATGATTCAAAAATTTTAGCTTAATGTTGATGTTCAAGTATAATTTTTCAATAAAATCAAGTACTTTAAGGATGAATTTTTGTTATTTAGAGATTCTAACATTATTTTCTTTTGTAACACAATGACTCCAAGTAATTCTTTTAATATCAATTGTTTTGTTTCATAACATTACGTGGTAATATAGATAATAACTAAATATCATATTTCATGTAGATGTTGAATAGAACAGATGCTTCAAATATGAGGAAAATTATTGTGAAGGATCTATCTTAAATAATAGTATTATGGGATTGTGAACAAAATTTATTCATACAAAGAGAAAAAATAGATTGGGGATTGCAAGGTAAAATAACTTAGTATTTGTATATTATAACATGAGATTGAAAATGAAAGATATCAAAGAGGAAGAAGCTAAAGAGTAATTGGACTCAATTGATTTAGTATAGTATGGGATTGTGAACGAAATTTATTCATACAAAGAGAAAAAATAGATTGGGGATTGCAAGGTAAAATAACTTAGTATTTGTATACTATAACATGAGATTGAAAATGAAAGATATCAAAGAGGAAGAAGATAAAGAGTAATTGGACTCAATTGATTTAGCATATATTTATAATGAGGATAAGGAAGATGATTCTATATTTTAGTAGTTAAATGAGTGTTGATATAGTGGAATATATGAGTTCATTAGTATGTTTTCGTAGAAATACTTTTAACCTAGGGGGTAATATAGATCATGATGTCATACAACCACCAGACGATGATGGTGGCGTTAGAAATGCAGTCTTACTTGCAATTGAAGAGCCATAATAAAAGAGAGAAACATAAAGGCCACTAAGTCCATTATAAGGGAGGATGCTTCGACACATGTTATACAAGAAGAGCATCATAGATCTAATTAAAGTTTCATTATCGACAAAGAGGTCGTTATGATAAACAATAAGATGAAGACTCTTGAAGCAGTCATATAATAGGAATTTTAATAATCACTTGATTCATTGCACATTTATGATCCTATAGATCCTTACAAGTGTAGCTTTTATAGTGGTGGTTCCTTTGGACAAACAAATTGAAAGTGAATGAATAAATACTCTAAGTCAACAAATTAGACAGGATATAAATTCTTTATTTGATTATGTTTCTCTTTCAATACAAAATGAAGAGCAACCTTGTGAACGTTCTCTAACTTAATATTATTCTTGATGCAACTGTGACATTGACAATATCACTATTATATTGATGAATATCAAATCTATTACACTCATATGATTTGAAACTGTTACATGTTATGGAGAGAGTCACAAATTCGACAATAAATTCATTATCAGTACAATATCATTGGATAACAACAAGAAGATTTTGATGAATTGAGGCATTATATGTTGTATTAAGCATATATAAGATAGTTTTTATGAACATTTTTATTTTTAAACATTTATAAAATATTTTAGTTACTATTTATGTTTTAGGATATTTATATTAAATCTATGTAGCGTATTTTAATGAGATACATGTTTAAAGAGTTAATCTAAATAGCCTAGATGTGGTTCCTTTGGACAAACATATTGAAAGTGAATGATTAAGAAGCACATATTCTTATGCTTTAAGCCAACAAATTGGATGGAATATAAGCTTTTTGTTTGATTATGTATCTCTTTCAATACAAAATAAAGAGCAACCTCGTTGTCTAACTTAATATTATTCTTGATGTAATTGCCACACTGACATATCACTTTTATATTACTGAATATCAAATGTAGATTATTACTTATTTCAGTTTATCTTAGAGTTTCAAATCGAAATTCGAAAATTTTTGACAATTTTTATGAACTTTCGTAAATTTATCATGATTCCACTGATGTCCGACACATTACCTATTTTTGTGGAAATCTGACGTTTAAAACCATGCTTGTTACATTGTAAAACTCAAACAATGTTATGTATTGATGAGGCATAACATCTACAAACAAAATCTTCAGTTTTGTGGAAGACACTCCTCTTTAGTACATTTTTGAAACTTGTGTGAAATGAAATAAGTAAGAACACAGTGGTAACTATAATGTTTCAGATACTGTTCAAAAAAAAAAAACTATAATGTTCCTGGTGAACTTTAATAGAAGAAAGTGTAAAGAAAAGTCTTATAGCATGAAGGCCAAAACTAATGGTAAATGTAGATCTGTACATGACAATCAATGGGTGGTTGTATAATGACATGTAAGTGATGCAGATCATCACTGTAATATCTGATACTGACACAACCTAATCTGCACATTGTCCACTGATGAATCACAAACTTCCTTTACCTCCTGAAATTTTGAGGCCTTGGGAGTTGCATCGAACAAATCTGTAGACTTCAATTCTACATGGACCTCTCCATAGGTTAATGTTGGGAGGATTGAGAGGTGAAAACACCGGGAATCTCCAGTTTAATTTCCAACAGGAGTTCAAGAAGTAAAGATTTTTTATTTGGTCTTTCAATCCATATATATTTGTCATTAAGTTAACCATCATTAAGAACTATGATTACAAGCCTGGATTCTTACTAGCATATTTGTTTGTGTAGTTTTTAGAACCTTATTATTTCTCCAATTTGTTCCATCTCAAATTCTTCTGTAATTTATAAAAGTAATTTCCATCTTAAGGTTGAGTTTGTGGGTGGGCCTATGTGCTGGAATACACGAACTTTTATGGCAGCAGCAGGTAAGTATTTCAGTTTAAATTATAATTGAATACAGTGGTTAATATGTTTAACATTCGTTTCCTGATTTATAATTTTATACAATTGCAGGTGGTGGTGCATTTTGCAATGGACAAAAAATTCATGTCAGTCAGACTGATCGGGTATGTTACCCTTCTTTCTGGACTTCAAATGAAAACCTTGTTTAGCATAAAATAAAAACCTTGTTTCACATACTCTGACAAGAGTTTTCTTGTTTTTTTTCTCTTCTGAAAAGCCCTTTCTTTTCTTCTGAAAAGCCCTTTCTTTTCATGTCTCATTTAAACATGATGAGAAAGAGTACATTTTAGCATGTGGTTGAAGCCAAGAGAATAAAATCCTGTGCATTCATAACTATTTGTAGGAACATGTTGTATGTAAATGCTAGTGTAATACGGAGACATACTTGAAATTGATCATGCATGTATTTATGTAGCTATTACGTAAAGCATATTACACTTGTATTTATGTAGCTATTATGTAAAGCATATTTAGACACATACATACGTGCAGGCAGGCACCTACTTATGTGTGTGCATGAAGGACATTTGAAAGCTTATAACAACTTGTAAGAATTATCCTTATTCAGTAAGAGTAAAAATAAACTAACGTCAAATTAGGAGTTCAAAGAGGTGATGAATTATCCATCCTTTCTATTCTATGCAAAGGTTTCACGGGAAGGATCATGATCACTCTACATATTAGGTGATGCCTCATCATGGCTATTTTCTTGCCTCTTGGTTGGAGCACGTCATGCCTCTTGTCTTTAATTGTGTCGGTTGTATTAGTGATAGTTAATTACTGTTATCAGGAGTATCTTATTTTTGTTTTCACTGTTTAGGGGTGAGTCACCATTAGTATACTCCTAATTAATGGTGTAAGTATTTGACGCTTGATCCTAAAGCAATTAGGAATTTTTATATAGTTATTGCCCATGTCACAACTAATTCAAATGTTACTTTTGTCCTCCAACTAATAACACAAAAAACAACTAAAAATCAGCATTTAAAATTCATTAAAATTAAAAGAACTGAAATTATCATTTAATTCGAAACCAAACAAAAAATAGAAACATGTAGTCATGAACATTAGGGAGAGAAAATAACAACTAAAAATAAGCATTTGAAATTAAATAAAATTTAAAAGACCACTGGAATTATAATTTAATTCAAAATGAAAAAAAAAATAAATTCTAGTTGTCAAAGATAGAAACATGAACATTAGGGAGAGAGGAGATGTCAAAGATGAAATCCAAGATGAAGAAAGAAAGGAGAAAATGAAGGTATGAAGTTTACCTTAGGGAGAGAGGAGGAGATGTGAAAAAGTTGTGGGCACATGTTGCCGGAGTTGTTGGAAAAGGCCACCGGAGCTGCCACAGGCTGGGGATGCTGGAGGAGGGGGAGATCACAGCTGCTGGTGTGGAGTCTTGGAGATGGGCGTTTTGGGTTGGAAAAACCCTCCAAAACCTCAATAAAACAATGGATCCTTGTTGGAACGTTGTTTGATGATTCTGGTTAAGAAAATAAATACCTGGGTGTGTAAACACCCAGTTTTCCTCTTAAGCTGCTGCGTTAATAACTCTGGCTTTCCCTCTTTTATATGCTTTTTGTGAGATAAACCTAGTACTATATCCTTGCTAAAAAAAACCTAGTACTGTCTGCTTGAATGACTTACAGAATTGTGTTTTTGTCAAGTCCCAAAGGAGGTATTTGAGCTAAATACACACTTAAATAAGTCGAGGCCTGATTATTTGGAATTCTTCTTATTGAGGAAAACTCAAGCATTATATCTTGGACCATTGACGAGGAGTTTTATTTATTCTGTTTTTGGTTTTTTTTTGGTTGATGCTTGAGTTTTTCCAGCCTATTCGGCAGTCATGTTCTTTTACAAACCTAAATTATTAGGATTCAAAATTAAAATGATGACATGATCTCGAACATTTGCAGATTCACAAAATGATATTCTTATGTTTACGCTCTAGACTTCTATGGACATTTCTTATTTAATTTTTTTGACCCTTGTTTTCTTTAGATGAAGGTGAAATGTGTCTCTCTACTAGAAAGTGAAGTTACATGTACAGTGTAATTATATGACGTTGATCTGTTTATATTCAACTTATTCAATACTACTTGCATAGCTCTTCTAACCATTCTTTGTTGTCAAGGTGGAAGATTCTCTTCTAGTAACTGGATTTGGATATGAACATGATGAGGCATGGGCTACTAATATCAATCTGTTCAAGGAATTTACTGATGTTAGCAGGGTACAGCTTCCTTATTCTCGCTTGTGAAAAATGTGTTGTGGCCTCTTCAATTTTTAATATTGAATTCTGCATGACATATATAAAGGGTGTGAGGCGACTTGGTGCAGCTGCCGTTGACATGTCTCATGTTGCTATGGGGATTACGGAAGCTTATTGGGAATATCGTCTAAAGCCATGGGACATGGCTGCTGGTGTCCTGGTACTTTCTGTCGTCAATTATTAATATTTGTTCGGTATTACTTATTTCGAAAGAAAGTGATAGTTGTCAGAAAAGGGTCGTATTTGAGTTTAAAATAAGTCACTCCTGTATTAAAAAAAATTAACTTGACCAGGTTTATAACCATTATAAAAACACAAAAAGGTTCCCTCAAGCATTCATTTGTATTGCATTAGCATCATTTTTCTGCTTGAAAGTTTCTAATCAGAGGCTGAAACCAAGATAAATACGTTGCCAGAAGTAATGTGATAGTGTTCTATGTTATTGGATTCCACTTTTGGTTCCCTATTTATGATTTTGATAAATCACTTCGAGTCATCCTCACTTTGTTCTTCACTTCTTTTGCTCCATTATATATTGGGGTTTGGGATTGAGGTTGCTCTTATCAGTGGTGACAGACTTATGACAATTTCATACATCTGGTTGCCAGCTTCGCTCTTTAACTGAATAATTTAAGTTTACAGAAATTTCTGAGAGATTCTCCAGAGTAGGTTTTATTCTTTGCCAATCTTTTGTGATTTATGAAAGGTCCCTTTTTATCATACTTTGTTTTACCATGACTTTAGGATTCATTCTTAAAGGATTGATGCTAAATTGAGTGTATGACATAAAATGATGTCAAATTACTAGATCACAGTAGGATCACAATGGACGACCACATGTGATAGGATCAGACTTATGATTATGTTATGAGTATATTATAAAATATCCAAAGCATCTAGTGAGCAACATGAACGAAGCTTAGTTTTCCCTTCAAGGTCCAAATGAACTATCCTAGGCAGAATAATTCTGATCATTGTTGAGTTTTCTTAGCTACTATGTGAGGAACCATTATTGGCACTGCTTGAAACAATCATTACTTTTCCATTGTATCACACTACTTTCTAAGCTTATTCGCTTTTCACTTATTTATCTTCTTTTCTACTTACATTTATTCTCTCAGACATTTATTTTCCTGTATATACATTCAGATAGTTGAGGAAGCTGGGGGTGCCGTTACATGCATGGATGGTGGAGCCTTTTCTGTTTTTGACCGATCTGTTTTAGTATCAAACGGTGTCATTCACGAAAAGGTTGGTATCATTGTTCTTCCTTTCACATGTGATTTCAGATGGTTTTCCTTGATTCTTGAATCATCATTATGCACTGATTCTCACTCTGGTTGCGAATTTGGTCGATGCCTTCATGTTTCCTGAATGCAGCTTCTGGAGAAGATAGGCCCTGCAACAGAGAACCTCAAGAAGAATGGAATTGATTTCTCACTCTGGTTTAAACCAGAAAATTATGTTGCAGACTTCTGATTTGCATCGCAACGTCCTGGCTGCTGCCATTTTGCACCTGCCACTGCCAGATTTGAGTGTAATTCATCCTTGTATTCAAATATATAGAAATAAAGAAAAAAAAAATCAGCAGTCCTGTTCTGAAATGCGGCATTCATTAATACTACTTTTATGCTATAAAAAATTAGTAATAAAAGTCCGAAGATATGATTCAACTTTGGCATGTCATGGTTGTTGTGATGGAATTCATAATTATAATCTTTATCATCAAAGAAAGAACATAATTTATTATTAAAATAATATTTTTAATAAAATTATTAAACATGCAACGTTCAGCAGTAAATAGTTAAATCATTGCTTCATCATGTCGCTGCATTGCCTCCTCTTTTGCTCACAAGATTGGTTATTTATTTAGGGAACGATATCAGGTGAGTTCTACGCTATTAGCCCTAGCTCCATGCGAAACGGTAGTCCAACTTTCTCACTCTTTGAATTCTTAGCTTTTTCACGCTCATCAACAATTACTCGGTCAAGGTGTAGAACTAATTTGTGACTGTACAAAAGATTCGAGTTCGAATCCCAGAGATGTTTAGTTGCAGACATTAGTAAAAAAAAAGTTTAGTCGTATAACAACACTACAAAAAGTTTCGCAGACATTAGTAAAAAAGAAGAAGAAAAAGTTTCGCATCCATTGAGTCGTATAACAACGCTACACAAAAAAGGCACCAGTTGGTAGCTTCACAACTGCATGTGGGCCAACATCATAAAACTCTGTTATGAAACCAGAACGTATAGGAAAAGGTTACAGGTAGTTCAGTACTGCGGAGGATTCACAACGTTTGATGCTTTAGATTCTCGTTATGAGTTTCGTTTCCAAACTTCAAGTGTTCCAGATACGCTACATGTTGATGTTTTTGTCCCATTTTTAAGTTACGATGCGATTATTTGTTCTTCTATGCTTTTGCTAGGCACCTGTGCTTAAATGCCACCAAAAATCTAATTAAGTATGGGCTTTAAGTGTCATCAACAACAAATTCAGTTTGTTTCACCTTCTTTCCTCCACAATTTTATTTTATTTCTCAATACTAAATACCAACAGTAAATTATCATTCATAAAATATGTACTCAGCTACTTCTATTAATTTCCTTTTTTTTTTCTCTCAATTTTCTCAACTTAATTTTCTCTCAACTAGTTTTGTTAATTTCAGTCTTTTCTCTCCTTAATTTTCTTCCACTAGATTTAAAAGTAAAATCATGGAGGAAAGATTTACGTTTAAGGTTTAACAGAGTTAGAAAATGAAGAAAATTGAGAAAATGAAGAAGAAGTAGTGGAGAAACGAAACAAGAGAATGGAGAATGCTTTCTTTCGTTAATCACATAAGGAAGGATACACTATTATATATAGGTACAATATGAACTTCTAGAATCTTCTCTAGAAGAACAGAAATAACAACTTATCATCATCAACCATAACGACACTAGACGTGGTTGTTACAGCAAAAGGTACATGATAATTACAGAAAAGGTAAATGGTAGTTACAAAAGGTATATACAAACAACCCTCCTCAAGCTGATGGTGGTGCAACCAGTGGCAACTTGGGACAATAATCTTGGAAAGCTTGTAAACCTATAGGTTTGGTTAGAGGGTTTGCAATTTGCTCATTAGAGTTGATAAATCACACATCAAGGTGTCTCCTTAATATGTGATCTCGAATGAAATGCAGATCTATCTCCATGTGTTTAGTGCGAGAATGCTGTATGGGATTGGCTGTAAGATAGATAGCACTCAAATTGTCACACCATATAGTTGGAGTGGGACATGATAGGTGCAAGTCTTGTAAAAGCATTCTTAGCCATAATACCTCACATGTGGTTTGAGCAAGTGCTCTGTATTCAGATTCAACACTTGATCTTGACACAATCTTTTGTATTCTGGAGCACCAAGATAAAAGATTTCGTCCCATAAACACACAATAACTAGAGTGTGACCAACGATCATCAGGATCTCCTCCCTAGTCAGCGTCGCTGAAGGCATGTAAACATTTTGAAGAAGATTGTTGATAGAGTTGGCCATGACTCATAGTATTCTTCAAATATCGTAAAATCCTTTTGGTAGCTTTGAAATGTTCTGTTGTTGGAGCAGCAAGAAACTGGCACACCTTGTTTACAGAATATGATATGTATGGTCTTGTAATACACAGATATTAGAAAGCTCCTACCAAACTCTGATATTCTATTGGATTTTTGAGGGTGTCTCCCATATATTTAGTGAGTTTGGTGCTACTAGCCATAGGAGTACGACATGGCGTAATGCCGTCCAACTTAAACTTGTTTAAGATGTCAACCGAATATTTTGATTGACTCAAGTGTAAGCCATGACCTGTTATCTTAACTTCCACTCCTAGGAAGTAACGCAAATCACCCAAATCTCTGACAGCTAAGGTTTTTGATAGAAGATTAATAGTATTATCAATATCACATGGACATGAACCTATAATTATAATGTCATCTACATATATAAGAATATATGTAATTGATTGTCCTGTCCTAATGATGAATAACGAGACATCGCATTTAGAATCCTAGAATCCATGCTGCAAGAGAAATTTTTTTATCCTACTGAACCAAGCTCGAGGAGCATGTTTTAATCCATACAGGGATCGTTGAAGCTTGCACACATGATTTGGATAATCTGGATTAATGAAGCTAGGTGGTTGATACATGTAAATTTCCTCCTGTATATCTTCATGCAAGAAGACAATAGAAATGTCTAGTTGTCTCATATTCCAGCCATTATTGAAAGCATGACTAAGGATTAACCTGATGGTTAAAGGTTTAACAACTAGACTAAAAGTTTCTGTATAGTCTATGCCATATTGTTGTGAGAATCCCTGTGCCACTAATCTTGCTTTAAACCTGTCAATGGTCCCATCTGATTTTTCATTTATATGATATATCCACTTACTGCCAACGATGTTTGCTCCATGTGGAGGAGGGACTAATTTCCAGGTTCCATTCCGTAATAGTGTTGCATATTCATCTTGCATTGCTGCCTTCCATTTTGGATCCCTTAATGCTTGAGTGACAGAAGTAGGTGTTGCCCTAAAACCGATAACATTTAAGGCATATTTGGGATTTGGTTTGAAAATCAGTCTTGAGCCTCTTGTGACAAGTCTGTGCTCCACTTTAGGTACTTCATTTTGAATATTTTTGGATACTTCATGAGTGGAAGATACATCTTCATTATGTTCTTTTGAAGTGACATCGTGATTCTCTACAGAATGATTATGGATTGGAGAAATATCCTGCTGATCACCAGAGGAGTGACATGGCATAATAACCATTGGAGAATTAACAATTTCAACTGGTTCTTGCATCACAGTTGGAGAACCTTTGTTAAGTCCAGAATTTAACGTAAAATCACTTTCATTGAATATGACATCTCTAGAGATAAACATACGTTTGTGTTCAGGTGAATAACATAGATAGCCTTTGTGATCTGACGCATAACTAGAAAAGATGCAATGAACAGTGCAGTAGTTGAATTTATTATTGTGATAAGGTCACAAGTTTGGAAAGCATTTGTAGCTAAATACCTTGAGAAAGTTATAGTGGACTTTTGTTGTTCAATTGAGCAATAGGCATTCTATTAATCAAATAGACTGCTGTTTGGAAGGCTTTTGGCCAGAAGTATTTTGGTAAATTGGCATGTGCTAGCAAGGTAAGACCAGTATCCACAATATGTCGATGCTTCCTTTCAGCTGAATCATTCTGCTTATGAGTGTATGGACAAGAGAAACGGTGCTGAATACCGTTGGCCTGAAGATAATTCTTGAATGCCATGAATTCTCCCCCATTGTCACTTTGAATAGTCTTTATAGTTTTGCCCAATCTTTTCTCTATATGGCACTTAAAATTTATGAAAACATTAATGGCTTCAGATTTACTAGTTAGAGGATACAACCATGTATACTTTGTACACGCATCAATGAAGTGAATATAATATCTAAATCCCTGTTTCGATGAAATGGGACTAGGGCCCCATAAATATGTGTAAATTAAAGCAAGAGATTCATTCTCAACCGATGTGCTATCTTTAAAAGGCAATTTATGCATTTTCCCAAAACAACAAACATTGCAAACGTTCAGATCAGTATTATTAACAGGTAATTCATTTGCAACAATCATAGACATTGTTCTCTGTTGATTAGGATGACCCAATTTATAGTGCCAAGTATCCATAGATGTTCGAACAGGTAATTGAGCTTTAGGATGAACACCACCAGTTTGTTGCATCATCAGTTGATATAAGGACATTTCAGCTAGACCCCGATACATTGGCTGCTGAGTTAGTCGATCCTTTATGAAGAAACCCACATTATCAAATTCAATGTTGAGTGGATTGTCATTGCAGAACTTGTAAACTGATAGTAATTTTTTTTGAATATGTGGAACGACTAAAACATTATTCAGATAGGTGTTACCATTATTAGTAGTGATGGTTGCATTTCCTGTGTGGGTGATTGCTAGTTGAGCACCGTTTCCCACAGCCAAAGCATCAGATCCTGCATATGGAGCACAAACAGACAAAATTGCTAAATCATTAGTCACATGGTGTGTGGCTCCTGAGTCTGGCTACTACATTGCCCTGTCAGGGATCATTTATCCCTTGTAAGTAAAATTACCATTGGGATTAACTGCAACATGATTGCGAGTTGGTGCAAAGTTTTGCATATCTAAGCGTTTAAAACAATTGATGGTAGAATGTCTAAATTTACTGCAGATTTGACATTGAACTTTAGTATTGTTGTTATTACGATTACCTCTGCCTCCTCCAGACGGATTTCTTCCATGTCCTCCTTGTGGATTGTTGTTTCTATTGTTATTCATAACCAAATTGGCAATAGGATAAGAATTGAGGTACCTATTGATGCGTACCTCTTGATTTGAAAGCATGTTCTGCAGATCAAGTAGAGAAATGACTGATGGTTGAGTGGTAATACTCGTAACAAATGCTTCATATTTTTGTCCCAATCCTCCCAAAATGTATAGAGAAATCTCCTCATCACAAAGAGGAGATCCAGACATAGCTAAATTGTCTGCAAGAGTGGTGGCATGAGAAATATAATCTGTCATAGACAGATTTCCTTTCTTCATAGTTTGCAGCTCGAATTTGATCTACAGTAGGCGAGCTTGAGATTTGGATGCGTACATTCATTCCAAAGTTTTCTAGACACCAATAGAGGTCGTCTGATTCGCCACCTGAGAAAATACTGATGGAGTCAGTGAAGAGAATAACCAGCTTACCAGTAGCTGATCTTGCCTTCTCCATGTCGCAACAGTAGTCACTGATGATCCACTATCCAAAGAAAGAAGTCCTTCCTCAGGACATGGGAAGCTCCCATCAATATATCCCATAAGGTCATGTCCCCTCAATAGTGCTAGAAATGAGGCTCTCCAGATCACGTAATTGTTCTTGTCCAATTAATTAACTGGAATAAGATTCTGAACATTGATGGATGTCGGAGCTGAGAAAGCTGACAGAACAGATGTAGGAGACAGTGGGGAGAAATTTGATGATGATGACATAGTTGTGGAGAGAGGTACCAAGCTTTGATACCAAGTTAGAAAATGAAAAAAATTGAAAGAATGAAGAAGATGAAGAAGTAGTAGAGAAACGAAACCAAAGAATGGAGAATGCTTTCTTTCATTAATCATATAAGGAAGGATACTCCAATATATATAGGTACAACATGAGCCTCTATAATCTTCTCTAGAAGAATAGAAATAACAATCTGTTAACATCAACCATAACGGCACTAGACGTGGTTGTTACAGCAAAAGGTACATGATAGTTATAGAAAAGGTAAATGGTAGTTACAGCAGGCATATACAAACAAACAGATAGAATAAGATTGACAAACAAATACATAGCAAGAGAGATGGTGATAAGAATTAGTTTAGTTAGTAGTGAAAAATTTTAGTTAGTAGAAAAGAAAATTTAGTTTGTCTCAAATAGGGAAAAAAAAAGAAATTTGAAATAATTAAAAATTAAAAAGAGCATTATTATTGAAAAGAAATATCAAATAATTCAGTTTATCCAAGAAAAGTTTAAAAAGATAATTTAGTTATTAGAAAATAAATTAGTTCATTTCGTAAAAAAAAATTCAGTTTATGATTTATCCAATAAAAGGCAAACAAAAAAAGAAATTCCAATTGTTAGAAAAAGAAAAATGACAAATTTATGTTGTAAAAAGTGACGTTCGTTAACAAGTTTAATAGAAACCTGCAAAAACATTTTATTTAGTTTGAATATATTTTTTCAAATTCTAAAAGAAAATTGTTTTATGAATTGATAAAATTCAGTTCAAAAATGTTTTCTTTTCTTTTTTTGTGATGGAAATACATAAATTGCTTTATTTTTTTTTTTGTTAAAAGTTTAATATGTATTTCATCGGCTTAAAGCCTGGTAAGAAAAACATAGCAATGTATGAGATATTACAAAATTTGAGGCATCAGCCCAAAAAATATAAGTTTCAAAGTTACACCACCAGCAGAAAACTGCAATGAAGAAAAGGAGGCTCAGAGGCCCTCATGTGGCACACTGCCTCTTCCAGGGTCAACAGGGGACAAAGAAGCAACACCTGGAGGTAGCCTAGAGGAAGAAGGAATGGAGAGGCAAGGAGAGTCATGTTGGGTAGAGATGGCTGTCAAGAAAGACCTCACCTCATCCTTTTCGAAACCTACCAAAAGATTGTCTAACCAAAGGTTCATAAGAAACATAATTTCAGAGATAACATCAGTTGTAGTTGAAGAAGTATTCCTAAATATCCTATGGTTTCTTTCTTTCCAAATCAGCCATAGAATGACTTGAACCAACATAATCCACCCAGCATATGGCAAGTAATATTTAAGATTTGGCATAGTAATGAAAAGATCTGTCACAGATAAGTGTCCAGGGAATAATGGTGAGGAGAGGAAAAAATCCCACACTTTCCTGGCAAAAGAACAATTAAGGAACAAATGATTATTATGCTCAATGCTGAGTTGGCAAAAATTACATAAAGGTGTCCCATTCCAGGATCTTTTTTGCAGATTTGCTTTAGTCAAATTTTTATTTTTAAGGACTA
>JAMKQA010022799.1:0-17067 GCA_024699735.1 Posidonia australis
TGAAGGAAGGAACACCTTTAAAACAACATTTGGACCAGCTCAACACCATTCTCATGGAGTTGAGAAATATTGGTGTTACTGTGGAGGATGAAGATGCAGCCCTCATCTTGTTGGTCTCACATCCACTCTCCTATGAGAACTTTGTGCAGTCTTTTGTGGTTGGTAGAGATACAATCACATTGGAGGAAGTGAGATCAAGTTTGCATTCAAGAGAATTGAGGCATATGGCCGCACATGGGAGCAATGATGTTGGAGGATCTGGTCTATCTGCACACCATGCAGACTCTAGGGGACGTCAGCATAAAGGCAACAGCAACAAGCATAGAGGAAGAAGCAAATCAAGAGGGAGATACTCTAAGGACACTTGCAACTATTGCAAGGAGAAAGGGCATTGGAAAGCAAACTGCCCAAAGCTGAAATCTAAGGGAAATGCAGCCGTTGCAGAAAAGGAGGATTCAACTTCTGATTGTGATTTCTCTCTGACTGTTTCATGCAGTGCTTACTCAGAACAAAGCTGGATTTTGGATTCTGGTGCATCACACCACATAACTCCCAATAGGGAGTATTTCCACACGTATGAGAAGGTTGATAGTGGACAGGTGACTTTGGCAAATGATGATGTTTGCCATAGAGCCGGTGTTGGCACAATCAGATTCAAGATGCATGATGGCATCGTGAGGACACTTGAGGATGTATGGCATGTGCCCAAGTTAGGCAAAAGCTTGATTTCATTGATGGCACTTGACTCCAAGGGATTCAAGTATTTAGGTGGAGGAGGCAAGCTACAAGTCTCAAAAGGCTCCATGATTGTGATGAAAGGAATCAAGGATGGGCCTTTATACATTCTACAAGGTTCTCCAATTGTAGGTGAAGCAGCTGCAGCCACTTATGAAGATCAGCAGTCCACTTCTGCGATTTGGCACTCAAGGATGGGTCATTTGGGGCAGAAAGAAATGCAGAAACTTAGTAGCTTGGACAGATTGGATGGGCACAAATTTGTAGATGTTGATTTGTGCAAGCATTGCATCTTTGGGAAGCAGAAGCGTGTGCAGTTTGGGAAAGGAGAGCACACCACCCGGGGGATAATGGACTATGTCCACGCAGATTGTTGGGGGCCATCCCAATAACCCTCTCTTGTAGGTTCAAACTACTTCCTTTTTATTGTGGATGATTATTCACATATGAATTGGGTTTTCATTTTGAAGTACAAGAGTGAGGCTTTCAAGAGCTTTAAGCAGTGGAAGACTCTAGTTGAAAACCAAGTTGGAAAGAAGGTAAAGTATTTGAGAACCGACAATGGTTTGAAATTCTGCTTTCATGAATTTGATACTTTTTGCAAAGATGCAGGTATAACAAGGCATTATAAAGTTAGAGGCACTCCACAACAAAATGGAGTTGCTGAACGCCTCAATCGCACGCTGTTGCAGAAAGCTAGATGTATGCTTTCTCATGCTGACTTGAAGAAGAAATTTTAGGCTGAGACTGTTAACACAGCCTCCTATCTTGTCAATAGGTCGCCTTCAAGTGCAATAGATGACAAGATCCCGTATGAGGTGTGGATGAACAGGGCTGCCAATTACTCCAAGTTGAAGATCTTTGGTTGTCCAGCATACTACCATGTGAACAATGGTAAGCTTGAGCCGCATGCCAAGAAAGGTATATTTGTTGGATATGGAATGGGAGTTAAAGGGTATAGAATTTATGATACAGAAACAAAGAAAGTGATTCACAGTCGTGATGTCACTTTTGATGAGGCTTCACTTATGCTGAATGGAGAGAAGCCAACAGTTTCAGATGTGCCCAGCACTCCCGAGCAGGTGGAGTTTGATTTGACACAGCCGACTGTCACTGATCAGAGAACTTCAGGTGCAGATCAGCCTTTGGACTCCGATGGCAACCATGATGATCAGATTGTGGAGGAATCACAAGAGAGATGTGTGGCTAGGGACTGACCCAGGAGGATTGGCCAGTGTCCACAAAAGTACGGTTTCAGCAATATGATTGCTTTTGCCTTGCAGGTAGCTAATGAGGTGGAGGAAGCTGCTGATCCACCAACTTATGATGCTGCCATAAAGGATTCAGATGTCGTACATTGGATGGGAGCCATGCAGGAGGAGCTTCAATCCCTTCAGAAAAATCAAACATGGGATTTGGTGAAGCGTCCTCAGGGCAAAAATGTTGTTGGTTGCAAATGGGTGTTCAAAAGAAAGGTTGGAACTCAAGGCAATCAAGGAGTTCAATACAATGCGAGATTGGTGGCTAAAGGCTATTCACAACAGGAATGTGTGGACTACAATGAAGTCTTTGCACTAGTGGTAAGACACACATCTATTAGAGTTCTTTTGGCTATTATTGCAGCAAAGAACTTGGAGCTTGAGCAGCTAGACGTGAAGACAACCTTTCTACATGGTGATTTGGAAGAAGAAATCTGGATGGAGCAGCCAACCGATTTTGTAGAAAAGGAGAGATCAGATATTGTTTGCAAGCTCAAGAAGTCCTTGTATGGACTTAAACAATCTCCCAGGCAATGGTATAAGAGGTTTGATACCTTTAGTACCAATGTTGGCTTTGTGCGTAGTCCTTTTGATTCGTGTGTATATATTAGACATTTGAAAGATGGTACACACGTGTATTTGCTCTTGTATGTTGATGATATCTTGATTGCAGCAAAAGATATCATTGTTATACAGGATTTGAAAGATACTTTGAAGTCTGAATTTGCTATGAAAGACTTAGGTACAGTAGGCAAAATCCTTGGGATGGAGATACACCGCAACAGGAGCGTTGGAAAATTATTTCTCCATCAACGCAGCTATGTGTAGAAAATTCTGAGCAAGTTTGGAATGACTTCTAGCAAAGCCATTGGGACGCCGTATGATAGAAACTTGCGCTTATCTTCAGCCATGGCACCACAGACTCAATCTGAGCAAGAATACATGAAACGTGTTCCATATTCACAAGCCGTTGGGAGCTTAATGTATGCAATGGTATGTACCCGCCCAGACCTTGCTTATCCACTTATTGTTGTGAGCAGGTTTATGTCTAATCCGGGGAAAGACCATTGACAGGCCGTGAAAAATATTTTCAGATATCTGAAGGGGACATCTGATGTTGGGCTGATTTATGACGTGAAGCATAGTTGCAGCATGGATGGATACTCAGATTCAGATTTTGCAGGTGATGTTGATCAGAGAAGATCTTTGACAGGCTATGTCTTCACAGTTGTAGATTCAGTTGTCAGTTGGAAATCTACACTTCAGCCTACTGTTTCGTTATCCACCACCGAGGCTGAGTATATGGCAATGACAGAAGCTGCAAAGGAAGGAATATGGTTGAAGGGATTGTTAGGAGACTTTGGCTTGCGTTATAACAAGGCTGATATATTTTGTGATAGTCTCAGCGCCATCTGTTTGTCAAAGGACAATGTGTTTCATGATCGCACGAAGCACATTGATGTCAGATATCACTTCCTCAGGACTGAAGACAGAATAAAGATTTTGAAGATCAACACCAAGAACAATCCAACCGATATGTTCACCAAGGGAGTCATTAAGAGTAAGTTCAAGCATTGCTTGGACTTCTTCAACGTCTATGCCTACTACGGACCCTTAGTGGGTCATTGTGATGGAGAGCGTAGCTCAAGGTAGAGTTTGTGATTCAAGACAAAGTGGAGATTATTGAATGTGTCTTGAATTATATTGTATTATGTACCTAAGGGTATTTTGATCATTTAGACCATTGGTTGTCCAAGTTATATATAAGCTTGGACCTAGGGCACCCAAACTAAGTCCCTAGTTGTATCCCATTTGAACTAGAAACAAGTAGCCACCAAGCCTCCATCCTGTGGACGTACTCAAGTTAGGGAACCACGTAAATCTTTGAGTTTTGTGTGATCTCTCCCTCTCTTCTCTTCTCATGATGCTTAGCAGAGAGTATACATGTAATAGGTGAGTAGATGCCACAGGAGTACCATTTGTACCACCAGAAATGGAATTATCAACATAGGTAGGAAAAGAGACCATATCAGGAGACTCAATAGGAGAGGATGTCCTAAAAAATGGTGTAAACTCAACAAAGGTAACATTAGCTGATATAATGTAATGTCAAGTAGTTAGACTATAGCGACGATATCCCTTTTGAGTTTGAAACTATTCTAAGAAAACACATTTGACACACGTAAAAGTTTGTTAAGTCAAGGAGGAATGTCTTGAATATAACAAATACACTAAAAAACATGAGGGAGATGAAACAAAGTATCATTAGAACACAATCTAAGAAATGGAACACCACCAAACAAAACTGAAGAAGACATCCTTGGCATGAGAATAGTGTCCTTGGAATACATCTAGAGTAATTTGGAACATTCATCATCCTTGATATCTTCGTCATATTATCGTTCAACTAATTTTCAAAAGTAATGATGTACCACATGATATAGAATAATCTTTATCAAAAGAGCCCAATGTGGTTGTACACACGTGTTAAGTGAGATAATAGGCTATTAGTAGTTATACGAGTTATTGGATATCTATATAACCATATTTCTATTAAGCTTATATATATTTGTAATCCCTTTGTTAGTTAATCAGATCCATCCTTTTTCCTATCATGGAAGCAGAACAAGGTTAAAACCTTAACCCTAGCTACCATCCACCTCCACTACCAACCACCATTACAACCAATTGTTCTAGTCGGTTTGTTGACACACCCAACCTTCGACGACCCTTTCGCTGTGGCCTAGGTCATTGGATAGGCCTTCTTCTGCCATCCAACACCTTTCTCGCTGTCAACCCTTCTTCCATCCCTCATTGGCGGTTAATGCAACCTGGTTGCTAGCTAATCATGTCTCCCCTTGGTTGCCACTGATGTGTTTTCCTACTTTACGTGTGTGGGGTCCTTCGTGTGATCCTATTTGTACCTGTTCCTCCTAAACGTGTGTTGTTTTCTACTTTCTATCTATTTTTGTGGTGTTGTTTGTGCTTTACCATAATGTCCTTGTCAAGCACTAATTTTCTTACACCTTTCATGATCTGTGGGTACAAAAACTAAATGGTACAACAGTGAAACTCAATGACAAAAACTATCTTCTTTGGGCCAAGGCTTTTACTGTGTTTTTGAGTGCTCATAGAAAGTTAAAACATATTACAAACGATCCCTTGTTGCCCAAAGATTCTTACTATGATGACTAGTTTGTAGTAGACTATGGTGTTATCTCGTCGCTTGCTAATAGCATGGAGGAGAACAATGCCTCAGATGTTATGTTTCTTATGCCTGCCAAGAAGATCTAGAATACTTTAAAAGAGACATATGGCCATGAGAAAAATATTTTCCACGTATTTGAGATTTATGAGACATTTTTCTCTCTTCAACAAGGTGATCGCTTTATTCAAGAATTATGTACCACACTCCATGCTTTGATGGATGAACCTGTTGTACCTAATATGACGACTCTACAGGAGTATCATGAGGGTTTGGTTGTTGCTAAGTTTTTGTCTGCTCTTCATCCATCTTAGGTTCATGGACAAGTGCTTGGTATTAAGACAGTTCCTTCGCTCTCATTCACATTTGGTCGTGTTCTTTGCATTTCTATCAGCACACCTTCTCTTTTAGACTAATTAGCTATGGTTAGCTTTACTCATGGTCGTGGCAAAGGATGCAACTTAAGGGGAGGTTGGGAAAAAAGAAAGTGTGATCACTATGGTCACATTAATCATATCTTCGAGAAATGTTGAGACAAGTTTGGTAGAATAGAATGAACGTAGAATGTCACAACAAATAGCTTTACAGGTACAATTGTTGTGTCAGATATGGTTGTTGTTCCACAGCAGAGTATGAGTTTTTTTTGTAGCTCCAGACTAGCCATTCATCTGCCATAGCTACTCATGTTTTCAAAATAGGTACTGGTGCTCATATAGTCCTTAAAAATAGTTCTTGGATTATTAACTCTGATGCCTCCACTTATATGTCTGGTAATCGAGATCTTTTTATTGAATTGTCTAGTTTACTAGGCGTTCATTCTGTTTCCATTGCTGATGGTAGGGACATGTTTGTGCACAAAATTAGATAGGAATTGCTAAGAATTGGAATTCCAGAGTCAACAGGAATTACCTGAAATTAGAAAGTAAAGGAAATTGATTTCCTGTTGACTAAATTTCTTGCTATTTGTGCATCCTCCGGAAAGCAAAGGAAATTGAATTTCGCGGAGATTTCCCCGACATTGCTCACGAAGATCTTCCGCTGCGTGTACTCTGACAACTGAGGCGGAGGCAGAGGCAGACCGACGAGCCCCAGCGATGCATTTGACAAGCCGTCATCCTCTAGCCAATCTTCTTCTGCGGCTCGCTGATCGCCTTCCGCTCCCCGGCCCTGCTCTTGAACAGTATAAAGGTGTAACCTTTCGACTTTCCTGTGGCCTTGTCCACCACCAGGTTGCAGTCCTCGATCTCCCCGTGCTCCCTGAACGCCGACACCACGGTCTTTGCCGTCATGTCCCACCCGCCCCCGTGGACGAAGAACTTCCGGTGGACGGGGTCCGCATCCGCGACCCTGTGCACCTCCTCCATCACATCGGTGTGGGCTTCGACGGTAGCGAAGAGCAGGTCGATGAGTTGCTCCTTGATGAGGGGATCAAGGAGATTCTTCACGGATTCTTAGGCCTCCTCGTTGTCGGGGACTTCGGGTTTGTGCTCGACGATGGCTTCCTCTTCAGAGGGGCCGTCGTCGTTGATGGCGGTCCCCACCGCAGTGTCCGATGCTTCGGGTTTCACCGCAAGCTTCTGCTTCTTTGCCATGGGGGAGGAGGAGGAGGCGAGGGCTAGGGCCTAGGGTTTGGTTCGCCGGAGTCCACTACATGCACACCACCCAACCGTTTGGTGGGAGAGGAGTTTTCGCGAGAGGAGGAGGGTGATTGGGGTGTAGGTGGAAATCGGGTGAAATTTCATGAGGGAGGGAGGGGAAATGAAAAGCATTGGGATTTATATACTCTGGAAAGTAAATGAATTGAGTTTCCTTTAAAATCATTTTTGGTTAAGTGTACAAACACCCTTATTTTGAAATTCCTGTCAAATCATTTTCTTTACTTTCTGGATGCACAAACTCTCCCTAGGTTGTGTTCTGTAACTAATGAAGGGGCTGTTCAAGTCTCTTCACATCTTTCCTTTAACAAAATTTTTTCTATCCCTAATTTTTTTGTTAACTTGCCTTCCATTAGTGTTATTATTAAAGCCTTATTCTATTCTATGACATGTTATACCTTTTAAGAATTGAAGACGGGGAAAAGGATTGGTTTGGACCGTAAATGTGGCCTTGGTCTATATCTACTTATTCATGATATGGTTCCTAGGGGTCTACTGTCTTCAATCTCTGCATTAGTGTCCCTTCTCATATGGTATTTTTGTCTTGGTCATCCTTTTCATCGAAAGCTTCAACAAACTTTACCTTGGGTGTTTATTGCGTCTTTTGAGTGTGAATCTTGTTAGTTAAGTAAGCATCAACATGCTGTTTATCGTCATTTGCCTAGATTTATTAGTGATAGCCCTTTTCATCTGATTCATTCAAATATATGGGGTCTCTCTCGTGTTACTTCTATTTCAACATTTAGATACTACATTGTCTTTATTGATGATTATTCTTAAGTATCTTGGATGTACTTATTGAAAGACAAAGCTCATGCACCTGGTGTAATCAAAAAATATTTCAAAGAAATAAAAAATTAATTTTCTTCTTCTCCAAAAATATTTCATACTAATAATGTATTAGAATTTGTTCAGAAAAAAATCAACGACTTCTATACTTCTTTAAGCATTTTGCATCAAACTACTTGTCTTCGTACATCTCAACAAAATGAGGTTGTTGAGAAAAAAACATTATTATATTCTTGATGTCACTTGTATTCTAATGATTTAGATGAATGTTTTAAAGTGTTTTTGGTCTGATGCTTTTCTTATGGCATCCTACCTTATTGATGGGATATAGAAAAATTATATCCTCATTCAAAGTATAGAAAAAATAAGTTGATCATAGTATAAAGTACAAGTAAAAAACCCTATATAATGCATGGGAAGAAAAAAAATCTATGAAAGGAAAATATAATTTTATCAATTAAATTTTAAAAAATTATAAAAATAAGTTTGAATTTTTAAAATATTAAGAAGGAATTTTATCTACCTAACCAAGTTTTAGTAAAAATAAATTTAAAATTCGAAATAAAGAAAGAAAAGAATAAGAATCAAACTAACATATCATAAAGTAATTATAGATTAATAAAATAAGAAAAAAATTGATTTAAGTTTGCAAAGAAAAATTAGAAGCAAACTTCAAATAATATAAAAATAGAAAGAAAAGAGTTAAAGAAAAACTGAAATCTGAAAAATCATAATATATAAAAAAAATCGTCAATCTATCAGTAAGGTAAATTAAATGGAAAACCATAATAATAAAAAAAGAAGAAAAATTAGATAGTGACAAAAAGATAATTTCCTAAAAGATGGTAATATAAAATTAAAACTATGAGAGAAAGAAGATTTTGTGTGGTTGTTTACACAAATCTTAAATGGAGAGATTATATTCAGGTTAAATGAAGAAATTATGTTGAGAATGAAAGAAGAGAATGTGGGTTCCATGTCCACACTTCCTCTTTCCTACAAAATTAGTATACACAAATAGAATCTATTTTGAATTTTTTTGCTAAGTTGCTGTAAAATTGTGGAATAGTTTGATTTTTAAAATATAGAAGAAATACAAAAAAGGTAAGTGTATACAGCCAATTTGCCTGTATCAAATACTTACAGAATATGAAACATGGACCTGAAGAATTCCCAAATGAAGTTCCGATCTGAAAATCCTTGTCTTGAATATAGCATTGTCATCGAGAGCCCCTGAAAATGTGATTTTCCCTCCTCCACTGTAACATGCTCCCTTGGAGCTGAAATCAGAAAATCTATTATTGTACTAGAAGGAATATAAATAGTTATTCATCCCTTTATAAAAATGATGTGCATTACAAAACTTACTCGATGAAAACTTGAATTGGAGTTTGGCTGGAATCTGTGAAATTGGCAAGGATAGGCTATGACAGAGAAAGAGACAACAGTCACATAGTAATACAGGCATAGAAATATCAAATTCTATATTCTCATGTTCAAATTTATGTATGTCAAGTCAGTATGCAAGCCAACAAGTCAGCAAGCAGCTAAATTTTTATAATGAAATAGAGGACTGGTTGTTAGTTCCTTGAACAACTTGAAAAATCCTTGCTGGTACACATAAAACTTGACCTGAGAATGAATCGATCAAGTATCTAAACCTTGACTTGTATAGCCAAAACTAAATAATGAGAAGAAACTTCTTGCAGCAAAATGAGCATTGTTTCCCAATGGAAAGTTAGCATGGAATTCACAAAATGTCAGATACTACATGTAGGCACCTGAAAGCTTTGGCATGACAGATTATTCCAAGGGCTATCAGATACCTGCAGACCTTCAATTGTGAAATGATAACCATGGCCCTGCAAATTTTGATCTTGACAATCAGAAAATCTGATAATTTAACTGTCATAAGATCCTCAAGAATTATTATTACAAAAAAGGTATTTTTTTCTTAGTTCAAAAGATCAATGGAAGATGAAACATTACATAGTTTTTGTCTATAACTAATTGCCTTGTTCATAACACGTGAATAAAAAACAAAATCCAAACATAAGCTTGATGCAATGAATACAGCAACAAAACAAATAGATAATATCCGAAAATTGCTTGCAATAAAAGCTATGAGACCAGCTAATCTTGCACTGAGTACAGCTTTCTAAAGTATGACAGATATCTAAAGATATTAGAAAGACACGTGTAAATTCTATTTGAAATATGGAAAGAAGAAACATTTCTCAGGATTCATATGAGGGCATCTTGTGAACATCCTTGAATGATAAACACTTGTTTCGGTCTTATGGGAGAAAATATACACAAGACAATGATAGAAAAGCAAGATATACGAAATCAAATTCTTTTCTTGAAGTAAAAATTTTGAGGGATAATTATCATATATAGCTGTGCATAAAAAGACATGACAAGAAAAAGTCCGCATACAACAAAGTCCATGGAATTCTTCATTAATAAAATGGATAATGGAGGAGATAGTGACACTCCATAGTTGTCTCTATAAATTGTGGGAAATACAACCATATCTATTAGAGAATAATGGAAAATCGTATATCAAATATTTGACCTTGATAGGGTATATATAAGAGAAATGATACCTCAACGTACACAAGGAATAAGCTAGGAGATAATCTAACACAAGTATTTTAGGTCCAATTGCAAGGGCCTGTACCACAAATGACCAGACTATATGTGCTTGAGACTGGAGTTAGGTAGCACCTAGGATGTCGGAATTTGCAAAACTAATGGAATTTGGCAGCATAAGTCATATTAAGCACAAAAGTGACTATGAGTCTATGACATTGATGGAAAAAAGACGTCATCCTAGAGCTTAAGAGTTACGGATCCAATATTTGCTACAATACAGTGTTACTGTTGAGGAGGAATTGCAATACCTCAGAAGACAGGAGGGAAAAAAATATAAAGGCCAGGGAGAAAAAAAATTATTTCTGATTGAGGCAAAGACTATTACATACGCATAAAGACAATGGTCACCCACAGTGAAGAGGTGGGAATATTGACGTATAAAATGTACAATGTCTATCTTTTAAATTGAAAAAAGAAAAATTCTCAAACTATGGAGACATTCTATTTAATTTTGCTTAAGTTAAAGCCCAAACGTGTCAAACCAAACCTGATCAAAATTGGAATAGAATGGTAATTCTTTTGGGTAAAGCTGGAGTATCCCCCATGATTTCTCAATGAGACTCCACCAACTGAAAAACAAATCAAGAGGGTGCAAAATATAAATAATCAAGGACTAACATAAATTGAAGAGGGAAAATTCTATTACGAATTGATTATTCATTTATCAAGGAAATTTTCAGCTCCTCATTCATGAGATACAAGATAAGAATTGTGAAAGAAGAAAGAAAGAATTGTGCTATTACTAATGATAGGAGTTACATATATAGGGACATTCAATAAATAGATATTCAATAACCTAAATAAATTAATAGCTAACTAATCAGACTAACATTTCCCCTCACGTTGGAATATATATATCAATCATGCTCAATTTGTTACAAAGAGAATTAAATATACTAACATTTAGTCCCTTTGCGAACATATCAGTTAATTACTTTGAAGATTGAGTATGGGGAGTGGAGATAGCTTCTCCCATCACCATATCACGCATATAGTAACAGTTAACCTTAATATGTTTTGTGCATTCAGGGAAGATCAGATTGTTAGTTGTTATATGTAATATCTTATATATTATTATGTTATTATGTTCCCTCTCATATATGGTGGGTAAATAGATATCCAATTACTTACTATAAGTATTCTTGTAATCCTCATTTGTGGAGTAAGAGAATAGTTTTTACCCTAATCTAACATGGTACCAAAGCATAAGGAGAAACCCTAGGGATTGCAACACCCGCCGCCGCCACCAGCCCCTTCAGCCGGCCCTTCCACCACTGCCAGCCCCTCCAGCAGCCCTCTCTGCCGCCGCCAGCACCACCAGCCCCTCCAGCAGCCGCCGCCCACCAGGCCTGTTCTTCCGTCGATAGGGGCCTGCAGCGCGATCTGCAGGCCTCTCCCAAGCCTGGAAATCAGTCCCCCCTCTGCTGGACTATTTTTCCAGGCCCTTCTACCCTCTTTCTTGTTTGATTGGCGGTGTAGACAGCCACGTACGCTGATCAACTCCATGTCTTAGCCTGTCCAAACAAAATTCCGTTTGTGTGTGGATTCCTGCCATCCACACATTGTTTGTGCCTCCAGAGTGTAACTGTGGTCATCCAGACAGTTTTGGTTGAAGTTTTTTGAGCTTCCACAGGGCTTCCTTTGCTGTCCAGCAGTTCTGTAGTGTGTAAGCAGATTTTCCTTCATGGTTTCCTGCGATTCTCTAATCAAAAATTTCACCAGAGTTTCCAAGAAGTTGAATGGGAAGAATTACATCTTGTGGGCTCAAAGTTTTGAAACGATTGTTGTTGCTCATCGAAAGCAAGAACATCTCACTGATGTTTCACCAGATGACAAAGATTCTACATATGCAGATTGGTTCGTCGATGATGCGACAATTATATCATGGATGTTGTCTAGTATAGAGCATGTTGTGGCTAGAGAAGTTATCATGATGCGACCTATCAAGAAAACATGGAAAATTCTCAGGAAAATTTATGGGTACGAAAAAAACATCTCCAAGACGTTTTAGGTGTATGAGCAAATCTTCAATTTCAAATAGGAGGGCAGGACGTGCCAGGAATACTACAACATACTACGTGGATTAATTGATGAACTTGACATATATCAACCCCCCACTGCTGACATTACTAAGATGCGCAAATATCGGGGAGTGTTAGCTGCTGCTGCATGTCTAGTAAGTCTGAATCCGAAGATCTCAGCTCAGATAAGAGGACAAGTTTTGAGTGTATAAAAAATGCCAGATCTGGAGGAGACCTTTGCCAAAACCATGCAGATATCTACTGGATCGACCCTTCCTATTTCTAATTAGTCTACTTTCGCAGCCTCGTCATCACATCGATATGGCTGTGGAAGTGGCGATCGTGGGGGTCATCAGAATACACGTTGTCAGTATTATGGTAGGATAGGACAGTGCTTGAAAAAATGCTGGGATAAGTTTAGCAAGCCGTAGTGAGTCAATGTCATTATAGTCTTCAAAGTCTACGCCTCCTTCCATGGTGACCATTTCATAGGCCGATTACAAGCGACTTCTTCAGTTACAGGCTATAGATTCCATAGCCACGAGTGCTCATGTTTCCACTCATGCTCTAGCTATTAGTACTAACGCTTCTCTACATACTGCTAGAGATAATTCCTGGATTATAGACTTTGATGCTTTGTCCCACATGTTAAGTACACCTACCATTTTTGATCGTCTTTCTACCCTATCTGACATGTCCACTATTACCATTGTTGATGGCCGTTCATGCTCTGTGTTTGGGCAAGTGGTCATTTAAACTTCTTCCCAAATTACGCTATACAATGTACTATATATTCCTGATATTTCGGTCAACCTATTATCTATTAGTGCTATCACCAATCACTTGCAATGCTATGTAATCTTTTTTCCCTTTCAGTGTACCTTTCAAGATTTACAGACAGGGAAGAAGATTAGTTTGGGGCGTAAGCAAAGTGATCAGGTGTACTGGCCCATTCGTGACACAGTACCAAATGGACTGTTGGCCTACGTCTGTACAACAAAACTGTCCATCTTATGATACTACTGATTGGGTCACCGCTCTTACCAGAAGCTTTACAAGCTTTTCCTTGGGTCTCTGTTTCACATTTTGATTGTGCGTCATGTCAACTCGGTAAGCACACTTGTACTACCTTTACAAGTCTACGTTTAGTGTCTAGTAAAACTCCTTTTGAGTTAGTTCACTGTGATATTTGGGATCCTAATTGTGTCTTCTATTTTAGGTTACACGTACTATCTAGTTTTTATTGATGATTATTCTCGTATCTTATGGATTTTTTTGATGAAAGATCGTCTTCATATAGTTGATGTACTAAAACAATTTTTAACTTAAATAAAAACAATTTTCTGTCTCTCTAAAAATCTTACGCACTGGTAATGCACTTGAGTTTATGCAAAATGATTTCCAATCTGTGTGTTCTTTACTTGGCATTTTACATCAAACCACTTGTCTATTTACCTTTCAACAAAATGATGTGACCGAAAGGAAACATAGACATATCCTTGACATTGCTTGCACCATTATGTTGCAGATAAAAGTCCTTACATATCTCTGGTCTGATGCTGTTCTTACTGTTTCATTCTTAATAAACAGAATGTCTTCCACACCTTTAGGAGGAGAGGTTCCTCTCCATCATCTTAAATAAAAAACTGAGTTATTTCCCCTACCTCTTTGGGTTTTTGAATGTATTGCTTTTGTCAAAGACCTCTCATCGGATCTTGACAAGCTATCTCTTAGGTCCATTAAGTGTGTCTTTGTTGACTACACTCACACATAAAAAGGGTACCGCTTTTTTCATCTCCAAAGTCACAAATACTATATCTCTGTGGATGTAACTTTCTTTGAATCTTAGTCCTACTTTGATACTTCCCGCGAAGCTAATTCCATTCCTTTACCTACTCCAGTTCAGTTGGGATATGAAAACCAGTCTCAAGTCCCCTCTGAGCACGATTCATCTATTTGGGACACTCAGGAGCAACAGTCATTATAGGTATATCAACGTTACCATTAGTTACTTCCGATACTTCCCACACCGTCCTCCTCGCCTATGTCTGCGGATTAACCAACCAATATCACTCCTTCATACATAGACCTCCCAATTGCACTATGGAAGGATAAACAAACATGTACGTCTCATCCTTTGTTTAATTTTGTTTCCTATGATAATCTTAATCTTACCTTCAGTAGTTTTGCTTTGTTCCTTTCATTAGAATCTATATCTAGGAATTATCAAGAGGCTTTACAAATACTACATTTGAAAGCAACGATGGACAAAGAGATGGACGCATTAAAATCTTGGGGTATGTGGGATCTTGTGCCCTATTTTGTGAGAGAGAACGTCTCAATATGTATGGGGATGTGTCCCTTACGATGCCCTTGTGTGTCCAGACACCCGAGGACTCCAATTTCAGGCCTTGACAACACCTAACAGTCTCAGTCTTAGTACCTGTACTAACTAAAGTGTCACGTCCAGCTATACAAAGGTCTCATATCCCTTAAGTTCGCTACCATGGTATCTTTGTATACAGTCAGTATCTTGGGTCTTCGGTACCCAGAACAAATAGAGTATCATACCTCCAAGTCCAACTGACCCTTGACCCATGGACATCAGCCTTGATCTCGTGAACGATAATCTAAGAGTCTTATACCTCCAGAATCCAATGAACACTTACCTCAGTCTCTTGGTTTTTAGCCTCATCCTAAGTAAAGTGCTCGATTATCTCAAGTGGATTATTACTTCTAATTCATATCGTGTAAGTCTAAACCATTGGAAAACAGACTCATTACTTTTAAGTCATATTGTCTTTTATGTCTTTTATCCTAAGTGGATTCTTGCTAATTCGTTTTAGACAATCCCTAAAACCATTCTAATGATTATCTAAATCGTTATCGTGTCAATTTAATTACTCTTTCACGATTAATATATATATATATATATATACATAATGGCATTTTTTAGTTCTTGTAAGAAGGATACTTCTGGTTGTTGTTTGAAGTACAATACGACTTCTTTATTATTAATTGTAGAGTGTATGCCATTATTGTTAACCCAAAAGGGTTTTAGTATATTAAGGAATGGTATTCCTAATATTATTCCATGGTTTAAGTCTTTAACAAGGACTAAGGAAGTTTTGATACAGGTTCCTTTAACACATATGTGTGCTTCAGGAATCTTGTATTTGAGTTTAGGGTTTGATCCGTGCATAGCAAGAAACTTAGATCAAATGTAAAACAGAAAGATAATAATAACACAGAGTTTAGATATCTTTAACAGAGATTGATAACATAAACAGTATGTATACTTACAAAGATTGTTTACAGAAGCACACGTACAGTAGTACAACACTCAGAGAGAGAAAGAGTGAGAGAGTTCTAGCTAACACTTGGAAGTTCTGTCTCGAACTGCTTGCTTCACTAGGTGGTTACAACATATTATATAGAAAATAAAAAGACAAACGACAAAACATAAACTCTTGTGAGTGGATTAGAGTGGGTATCTTTCTTTTTCTCAGTGCGCAACTATCTTTCATGAGTGGGCATCTTTCTTTTTCCCAGTGCGCAACTATCTTTCATGAGTAGGCATCTTTCTTTTTCCCAATACGCAACTATCTTTCATGAGTGGGCATCTTTCTTTTTCCCAATGCGCAACTATCTTTTGTATCGTGAATTGGCACAGATGTCAATTCCATCCTTTTCCCGAGCATCGTGCAACTTGCTTTAGTCATCAGGTATCAAAGACAAGTGGTGGAGAAAGCATTTGCAATAAATTATGCCGTCATAATGTCACTTATCGACGACAGGCTTTTGTCTTTCTGTCATTTCTCCTTTTGAAGAGATTCTTTTTGTCCAGTCTTCCATCATTGTGGTTTTGTCTTCTTCATAGATGAGTCACGTGCTCAAGTTGAGTCATGTGCTCATGTTATGGAGTGCCTCGTTATCAAAGGGATAGTCTTCGATCCCATAGCAGATATCTTCGTTGGCGTACAGCTCAGTGAATCTTGAAGAGGAAGATGATGACGGAGCAGTTGGGTCAGGAGTCATAATGCAATTAAGCTCTTCGAAAATCATAAGTTTAAGCTGATTTTCGGTTGCATTAGGGTGACTCAATTGGAATTTCTGCGTTAATTCTTGGTTCAGTTGGCAGAATTTTTCTGCTGGGCTAATCAAAGGCTTGGTAGAGCCAGTCAATAGGGGCATTGCCCTTTTCTGATGCACATTTATGAGACTATATTTGTCCCACCATTTTACATATATTTAAGATGGGACTGGATTATATCTGGTTTTAATACCCCAGAATATTTCCTGGACAGAATAATATATGTAAAATGGTGGGACAAATATAGTCTCATAAATGTGCATCAGAAAAGGGCAATGCCCCTATTGACTGGCTCTACCAAGCCTTTGATTAGCCCAGCAGAAAAATTCTGCCAACTGAACCAAGAATTAACGCAGAAATTCCAATTGAGTCACCCTAATGCAACCGAAAATCAGCTTAAACTTATGATTTTCGAAGAGCTTAATTGCATTATGACTCCTGACCCAACTGCTCCGTCATCATCTTCCTCTTCAAGATTCACTGAGCTGTACGCCAACGAAGATATCTGCTATGGGATCGAAGACTATCCCTTTGATGACGACGCACTCCATAACATGAGCACATGACTCAACTTGAGCACGTGACTCATCCATGAAGAAGACAAAACCACAATGATGGAAGACTGGACAAAAAGAATCTCTTCAAAAGGAGA
>JAMKQA010022800.1:0-27596 GCA_024699735.1 Posidonia australis
CAAGAGAAACAAAGGGTCATGCAAACGAAAAGCCTCGAATATTCGTTGGCACATTCGTTTGCAAGGGTAACAGCCCGGAAGATGGAAGGTCAGCAGCCGCAGCTGGGCGCCTGATTGGTGAGCCACCTTGGTGCGCCACCTTAGTGCGCCACCTTGGTGCGCCACCTTGGTGCGCCCACCCAGCTCACAAATGTTTGATTGGGGCTCTGGCTAATGGGTTTGGGGCTTGGTTCAAGGGCTGATCACATCCAAAGCAACATAAGGATACTCATATCTGGGTTACCTCAAAATCGGGGTGTCTACAGCAGGTAGTGAACGGGTGGTGGTTGGTGGCCTCGTCTCCTGCAGTAGCATGGAGCTGTACCCTCTACTAACACCGACATGACCCCAAACACGGGGGACAAACTAGCAACACGTCCTACACCAAAGTTATAGAATGGGCTACCAGAATTGTCCTTCGCAAACTGTGGGTGGACTCAAAGGAGAAGATGCATGCCCTATATGATCAATCATGCAATATGCTTTTGCATCTCTTACTTGCGTTTTATTAAGCCAAGGGGTTGTGAGCATTTGTTTCTAGTTATGCCTTATTATTTGCTTATCTGAATTTGTGTGTTTTATTTTAACCAGAGAGGGAAGAAAACATGTCTCTACTCTCCTAATCATGGCAAATACAAAAAGGGGAATAAAACACACAATCATGGCATCCAAATACTCAACCAACAAGAAAAAGGCATGAGCATGGCATGTGCTAGTGTAGTGTTCACAGGTAAGTGAAGAAAAGCAAGCATCATAACAAAAGGCATGAATCAGGTCATGTGCATGTGTGGTGGCATAGCAATAGTATAAAAGGCATGTACAGTCAACTATGTACAAACAAATAGAACAAGCAAACAAACACAAGGTGTACAAACCAAAGACAAGTAAGAAAACCAAAATGAAAGCTAGAATCTGGTTATCCCCAATGGAGTTGCCAGTTCCTGTGACCATGCTGGTGGAACCTTGCACGACTCCAAGGTGCGTGGAAACACACGAGGAATCCCGATATGGTCACGCCGAAGATAGTGAATCCGAGGAAGAAGACTAGACTTGAAACACCGAAGAAAGATAAGTAAAGGATAAGGAAAAGGAGTCGCCACCTAGTCTTTTAATGGAAAGACAAGGAAAACCAAACACAAAGGAAAAAACCTAAAGAAATCAATGCGAAGAAAACACATGTATGCTCCGTGCCTAATGGATGTAGTGCACAAATCAATGTGGGCCAGAGAAAGGGTAAGGATTCTTGTTACGCAAGGGGAAGGTGTTAGGCACCCCTATGAACCCCAAGAATTCGGTCTTTCTAGGTTTCTTGCTTGCTAATGGTCGGTTGTGTGTATGCTTGTCTACTAAGAATGCACATGCCTAAGATGAATGTGAAAGCATGCCAAATCAAAGAGAAGAAAAGAAATAATAAGGAAAATAATCCAAGGGACAATGTAGACATTGAAAATGCCACTTTACTGTACGCCCTTGGGTGATGAGGAAAATCGTGAAAATCAAGAATACTTGGAAAGCGTCACACAAATCTGCAGAAACTAGAAGAAATCCAAGAAAATCAAATGGGAGAAAATAATCCTCATTCGGGACAATGTCGACATTGTCAAGCCTGTTAATGTACGCCCTTGGGCGATGGAAATCCAAATCAAATCAAAATCACAAAAATCAGAAGAAATCTGGGAAATAATGTGAAAACCAAGCTTGAAATAAGTTGGAAATGCGTGTATGATGCAAGAAGGAAGGCATGAGAATACATGCATGAAAAAGTGTAGCAAAATGTACAAAAAGAAAGCATGTGTGAAATATGTAAATTTCTAAGGGCCTCTGTGCAAAAATACATGTCCTAAGTAAAGGTTGAGATTCCAAGGCTAATTCAGCTAAAATGTTTAAGAAAACACATTTTATGCAATTTTAAAGAAGTTGGGGATTAAATGTGCAAAATTGTGCTTTTTTGGTCAAATCAAGATTCCAAGGGTCCAATTTGCAATTTTGCTAGTAAAACATGTGCTTAGTGTAATTTTAAAGAAATTCAGGGTTAAATGTGAAAAATAATGGACTCATGGTTGAAAATATGAACTTCCAGGGTTTGATTTACAAATATGCCTTTAAAACAATGCATTCAATGTCAATACAGTGAAGTTCAGGGTTTAAAATGCAATTTTTAGCACATTTGAGATAAAAATTGAATCTCTAGGGTTTAGTTTGCAATTGTGACAGAAAATCATGCATTTAGAACAATTTTGATGAAGTTCAGGGTTTTTTGTGCAAATTATGGACTTGAGATGAGTGAAAACTAATTCAGAGGGTTTTATGTCAAAAATTTAATCCTAGAAAAAATTAACAAAAATTTGCAAGGGTCACACTACAATTTTACAAAACAAAGCATTATTAAAATGATTAAAAACTAATGCAAGGACCTAAAAGCAAAATAAAAGGACCTAGTTGCAAACAAAATAAAAGAAATAGAGTTTGTTCAAAAAGAAGTTTTTATTTTTTAAAAATAAAGAACGACGGTCACCGGCGACAAAACCTCGCTGTCGACGGCCATTTGGGATACCATTCATGGCTTCTCCGATGCCTGATCTGGCATCCAAACACACTGTGAGCAAGAGGGGAAGATCCAATGGCGTAGATCAGGCATTGAGTGGTCCCAATCTCCTCCCCACCCCACTCACCGTCGTCACGACTCCGACGACGGTGATGAAGAGGAAGATACCACTAAAGGCATTGGAACAGTGGACCAAGGCTCCAGGAAGGCTGAGGGCGCGGAGAGGAGCATTTCCCACCATCTAGAAGCAAGAAACATTGCGCGAGCTCCCCTCCCGATCATGCCCTGCGATGACTCCGGCGACGATGGCTGCGGGACGCAATTAGGCTTCGATGTTGTATCCTGTGAGCTCTGGAGTGCAAGGGAAGAGTAGGGGAATGTGTCCCGAGGGTCGGAGAGGCGTTACAAGGCGAGAGGCATCTAGTCGACCCCTTCCAGGGGTCGTCTTCTCCTGCGATGGCGAAGCTACATCCGGCAGCCCTTCTCCAACAGCGTCCAGAGTGAACGAGAGGCTTTTAGGGTGGAGGAGGAGGAAGAAGGGACCAAGGCTAGCTCAATAACACACACTTGGGCATGAATCACTCACTGGATTCGTGCCCCCACCTCCTCTATTGGAGAATCGCATCCGACGACCCAAAAAACTTTGATTCCGACCAAGGAAGCTACCTCGCCTTACTGGAATCAACTCAGGAAGATTGAGGAGGTCTTAAGGAACTGAAATTGAAAGAAATTGAGCTAGGATAGAGGCTTACCTAAGCTGGCAGTGGAGGAGGTTGCCGGAGACTGCTGAAGCCTACCGGAGAGGTGGCTGGAGCTATCTGAACTCTGATTTTTATCCTCTCTGAGCTTCCTCTCTGATCTGAGTTTCCTCTGGTTGTGGAACAATTCTCCTTGGTTGCTCTCCTCTCAAAATTTTCAAGTTTTCTCTCCTTTTTTCCCCTTTTCTTTCTCTTGCAAATGGGGGTATTTATAGGCTTGCAATGGCTAGGTAATTTGTTATGGGTTGTTATGGGTGGTTGGAGGTTGTTAAGGTAGAGTGGGAAGTGGTTAGGGTTGTTATGGTTTCTTATGGGTTGTTATGGTAGAGTGGGAAGTGGTTAGGGTTGTTATGGTGGAGTGAGAAGTGGTTAGGGTTGTTAGAGATTGTTATAAGTTGTTGGAGGTTGTTATGGTGGAGTGGGAAATGGTTAGGGTTGTTAGAGGTTGTTATAGGTTGTTATAGGTTGTTAGGGTTTTGGATTAGGATTTAGGGTTAGGTTTAGTGTTTTAGGCTAGGATTTGCTAAGCCTAGGGTTTTGGACTAGGGTATAGACTAGCTTAGGATTTTGGATTTAGGGTTAGGTCTAGGGTTTTAGATTAGGGTTTAGCCTAGCTTAGGGTTTTCAATTTAGGGTTAAATCTAGGGTTTCAGACTAGGGTTTGTTAAGCCTAGGGTTTTGGACTAGGGCTTTGGCTAAGACTAGCGTTTTAGACTAGGTTTTGCTAAGCCTAGGGTTTTGGACTAGGGTTTAGGATAGGTCTAGGGTTTAGATTTAGGGTCCAGCTGCAAGCATATGGGGTGTTTAAAGCTGTGCCAACCAATCCCTACCGAGTATCACATCGTACTCCTACATGTCCATCACGATCTGGCTAATGTTGAACTCTCTACCGTTCAGCGTCAAGTTGACAGACTGTAGATACTTTCACGCCATACTGTGCTCCCCCAACAACGTTACCACACTAAGATGAAAGACTATCCTAGCCAGTCTCTCTCCCAAATCCGCCGCAAAAGAGTCAGAGACAAAGGAGAAAAAATTCCCTGAGTTAAACAACACTTTGGCCATCCGGCCTGCCACATTAAAAGAACCTGATGGCCAAGTAAAACAATAACACCACATCCATACAATCAGGCAGTTGTCTAGATTACAAAAGATATTACAACAATTACAGAGGGTCATAATATCAACTAGTCATCCTTACCCTCAACTACATCTCTCGAAGTCCCAACGCCTGAAGCTACAATGGTGAATAACCGTCCCATAGTCGATTGCTGTGGAATGCTTCCTTCTTTCTTCAGTGGTTCTAGAAAAAATCTCTAACTATGTCCTGCCTTTCTGTAGTTGTAGCACACCACTGGGGTGGAAGTCTGCTTAGATTGGGGACAATGTGCAGCAATGTGGCCCACCTGACCATAGTTGAAACACTGGTTCTCACTAGGAGCACTGGACCCTGTCTGACTCAAGTCTACTCCGCTACTCCCAACAAAGCTCCGTCGATTTGTAGAGGAAACACTGGACCTCTCCTTCTACTTTTTATCATGGCTACCTGAACTACTGGCACTTGAAGGACCAGAGAAATAGAATCGGGAAGTAAAAGAAGACTTACCCTTCCCTTTAGGATGGCTTTCCAAGTACGTCTGATGCTCTGCCTCAAAGCGATAAGCCATCCCAACCATGTGCTCCATAGTTTGACACCAATAGCCCATCACCTTCACTCGCAGCCCTAGGTTCAGGCCATCAGAAACCTCTATGCCCGCTCCTCCATAGACTCATAAGCTGAAGCGAAATGTTCTAGCCAGGAAAACTCAGTCTCATACTCGAGCACTAACATCGTGCCCTTCTCCAGACTTCGTAAGTCTTGGCGAAGCTGCTCTTCACATGAGTGGGGAAATACTTGTCATAGAAGGTAGCCACTAGATGCCGACAGTTACTGAGTCTATGAACTTCAGCGGCCTCACAGACTTCCACCACTTATCTGCCTCACCATCTATCAGATGAGTCGCTAGCTGCATCCAATGCTCCTTTGGGCATGCCATGCTCTCCAACATCTTCACCACCTTCTCTAGCCAGGCCTCGCTCTCCTCAACATCGACCTTACCCTTTAATGACGGTGGATGAAGCTTCATGAACTAGTTCAACCATGGGTCACTTGACAACTCATTGACACTACTCTTGCTAAAAGCATGGGAGATCTCGTGCACCAAACTCCTCAATTCAGCATGAATAGCTTGTCATCCGCCCATATCCTCTCGAGACTCAAATTCCTCCATAGAGGCATTGCCCTTACGAGCAATAGGAGGCATCCTGCAATGAGAGAGGTAAAACACCTGCAGCATAAACAAAACAACAATAAGAAAACCATGAAGAAAACCAAGTGTAGACTCTACCATGCATGCAAAACCTATGGAGCCTCTCAACCAGACACCCTAGGCTACTACAACCTAGTGAACCTGGTGCTCTGATACCAAATCTGTAACGCCCCCAATTCCCTTAATAATTTAAAACAATTTAAATTACAAGAAATTAAAAGCTAAATAGAAATATCAACTACCAGGAACCTGTGTGTGTGGCTACAAGATTTCGGACTATGTGCATTATACTAAAACCCATTTGTATACCTATACCTGCAACTCAAAAACCACGGAGAACAAGCGTGAGTGACAAAAGTTATCCACAATGCACCCCACGAAAACAGCGGAAAACAAATCTATAGTAAATTTTTCCTTGAAAATCATTTCGCAAATTGTTTTCTCTAAAACTACCAAGACTGACCAACCAGGTCCAACAGGTCGAAAATCATAGCAAACATGGCCCACACCGGCCAAAACAGCAAACAGGGCTCTACCAGCCCAAAACCACAATCATGGCCCTTAATGGCCAAAACCACACACAGTGAGTAGGGAAGCCCAGCGCTAAGCAACCAATTCTAGCCACAAGCAGCCACCAAGGTGCACTGCCCTGCCATGGTGACGTCACCCTGTGCAAGAGCGATCACCGTCCTGTAATTCTCTCACCTGGAGAACCCTTACAAGGCCAACCCTCTTTGGGAAGGCAGTCCTATCTCTTTGGACACTACCAGCTATGGGACACGTGTCCCACCCGCACTGGCCACCACAGGATACGCCTCCTCACGGCATCCTCCACAGGTGCTCAGGAGGGAGTGTCATACCTCCACACCCAACAACACCCAAGCCTCAGTGCTTATAGCGACAACAACAATATCATACCTCCCAGTCATACCACAAGACACCTCAACTCGTGGACCTCAACCTCGGCCCTGGGAACGACAGTTAGGGAGTATCTACCTCTAAGACCCGATGAACACTCATCTCGGTCTCTCGGCCCCCGACCTGAACCAGAGAGATGCGCCCTACCACCCAAGAATATCGGCACATTCCCTAGTTATGACAACATGATCCCACGGTGTCTTGGCTCGCACACAGAAAACCATAAAAACATTTTCAAAATGGGCCAACATAACCCTTTTGAAAACCATTTCGAAAACTATTTTATATCTTTGGAAACTCATTCAAAAATCTTGACAAAACAGCACATCAGGTGTCCCACAAGACTACCACTGATGGCCTACGATCCCATCTAAAATGGGCAAAACAAACCAATCCAGAAAACCCACAGAAATCACATTTTATAAAACAGTTGGGCCTTGATTTGGCATTCGAAAATGGGCTCTACATACCAAAATCTATTTGATCGGAAGATCAACCAAAATCGATCGATTGAAATAGGTGCAGACTCCCAAAATGGCAGACCAAAAATCGGACTGGTCGATCGAAATTTGCTGGTTCGATAGGTCGAATAAATTCGGTCGACTGAATTGGGAAACAATGGTCAACACTCATAGCCAAAACGCTAGACCGAGGAGATTCGGCTAACCAAATTTCGACCAAAGGACCTAATCTAATAGAAAAACGACATATCGAAAAAGTTCGGTATGCTGTTTTCTACGAAACCAGAAAACGACCCAAGGCACAAGTTTGCAAAATTACCCAAAATGGGACCAAGGGGCGGACACCCAAAACAAGTACCACAAAATCCAAGTAAAAAACATGTTGTAGACCCTCGAGTCTACTCCAAATCCACACAATGCAAACTAAAATCCATCCATCATGTGAGGAGAAATAAATTCGAGAAGCCATAGGGGTTGAAAATGACCCTAAACCACATAACGCCATTAATGGCCATAAATACCACCATAAATTCACAATAAATTCTAAGAATATAAATTTACCTAGATTTCATACATTCCTATCATTTTCTACCTGTGACCATACCCACTCGGGGCGATCCGGCGCGGGATCGCGCGAGAGGGAGGAGGCCACAGGCATGCCAAGATGGTGAAGGCGCGAGATGGGATGGAAAGGAAAGAAAAGGAGTTGCCACCTAGTATTTTAAGGGAAAGGCGAGGAAAACCCCAAACAAATCACAAAAAGTGAAATGAATGAGATGCAAATATGAAGGCCAGAAGTCTACTAATCAGAGGATGGGTAAGGATTCCTATTACGTACAGGGAAGGTGTTAAGCACCCCCATACGCCAGAGAAACTCGATCTTTGTAGTCTGATTCGCTTGCTAGAGGCTGAACGAATGTTTGCTATGCCTAGATCGTGTTCTAATCATGTTGATATAATGCCAAGACAAGACTAGATGGATGCATAAGAGGGTACGCGAAAACTGCCAAGAAATTCTCGTGAAATGATGAAATCACAAAGTATGGCACAACAAAGAAAATCACATGAAATGACGAGGTTTTTGGCGAGAAGGGCTTGCAAAATCATACAGGTCTCAAGAATGTCAAAAATGCAACTGACTTAGTCGTTAGAATCAAAGAAAGCATCGCAGAAATCAAGGTGGGAAAACTACAAAGAAGTCCTCATAAAGTAGGAATACTATGACATGTGAAGAAATTCACATAAAATGACGTTGTTTTTGTAAAGAGTAGTTCAGAAAACTATACTGATGTCAAGGGGATCAAAAATATAACAAACTCAAATCATTAGGAGTACAGAAAACACCATAGATATCCAATTGGAAAAATTGCGAAGAAATCCACATAAAATAGGCAAATGGTGAGATGAGAAGAAAATCACATAAAATGACGATGTTTTTGTAAAGAATAGTCCAAAAACCATACTGAGGTCGAAAAGATAGAAAGTGGGGTCAACCCAAGTCATCGAAATCATGAAAAAGGTCGTGAAACTCAAAAAGGGAAAATAATCCATGGTGGGATCAATGTCGGCCTTCAGGTCTATTAATATACGCCCTCGGGTGATGAAATCCAAATCAAATCGAAAAATCTGAAAATATGGAATAAAGATAATCAAATCGAATATTCAACAAAGGAATCTGAAGACATATGGGAGAAAAATCCACGGAAGAATGCATAAAGTGCATACTTATTTAAAAAGGATGGACTAATGAGCAAATACAGCAAAAACTATGTAAAATGCATGGAAATGTACCTAAATGAGTAAAAGTTGCTAAGGAATGCTTTGGACAGAGGTTATGCATGACTTGGTGCAATAACTGACACACATGTGCATGAATTGATGACATAGGGGCAATTTGGTCATTTCAGTGGTCAAATGTGATAAATGCATGCATGGGGATAATGCATGGTCTAAGGTAAGCCAAAATGTATGAAAAATGTCAGGAAAAAGAAAACATGCAAAAGAAAAGGACTTGAAACAATAAAACAATGTAAAAACAATAAAGGACAAGTATAAGGACCAAAATGCAAAATTCACAAAAAAGGATGAAAACCTGGATTAAAATTCATTTAGAAACTTCTGCCGTAGTGTACAGATGATGGATCAAAGGAAAATGTGACAATGGGATGTGAGAATTGTACTTAGATAATTCCCTAAAAACTCAAGGTTTAATGTGTAAAATTCACAGAAAGAGAAAGTTTGTGGTTAAAGGTGCGTTTAAAAAGTCTGATCTTAATGCTCGGATGTAAAATTTAATGATAATGTGGCTATGTGATGTTTCATGTGTGAAAATTATACTTTTGGTAATTTCTTAATAACCTAGGGTTTACTATGCAAAATTCCCACATAGGGTGCAAATCTGACAAAAATGTGAAATCAGATGTTCATTTATATTTCAAACATGGTTTCTTGATGAAAACTAGATGCGAGTGGAGATTTACAGGCACAAGTGATCAATAAATGTGATTTAAAATGCAACAAAAACTATCATTAATGACTTAAGAAAGTTTCAGGGACCTAGATGTAACTTTTCCTGTCTAAAAACATTATAGTTGAATGTAGGGACTGATTTGCAAAATTTTAGGACCAAAATGTGATAAAACTTATGATTTCTACATGATTAGTGTAATTATGGATAACTTTAAGGTCAAAAATGCAATTGTACTAAGGAAACTCTTTCCAAAAAACTCTAGGGGCAAAATGCAAAAGCTCAGGACTTAAATGCAAAGAAAACATGATCTTAGGAGTTTAAGTGTGATAAAACATGTATGAATGGGACTGAAAATGCAATTAAAAGTTAAACAGGGCAAAATGTGCAATATTCACAATACAATTTTCAAATAAGAAAACTTAGGGATCACAAAATAAATTTTCAGGATTCATTTGCAATGAAAACATGAATATAGGAGTCTAACTGTGAAGAAACAAAAATATATGGAACTAAAAATGAAATTAAAACTTAAACAAGACAAAACATGCAATAGTTATAAAAATAATAAAGGAATGAAACTTATTTAAATCTTCAGGGGCTCAAACATAAATATACAGGACCTAAATGTAATACAAAAGGACCCAAAAGTAATAAGAAAGGACTTGGATGTAAGAAAGGACCTGGATGTTAGGAAACAGGACCTGGATGCAAGGAAAGGGGACCTGGATGCAAGGAAAAAGGACCTAAAAGAAATTCCAAGGACCTAAATGTAACGATAATTAGGACCTAAATGTAATTATTAAAAATTAAATGAAAAAATTCCTAAATCTATTTATTTCGAAGTCGGCGATCCCGCTCCGGCGAGCCTCCACTGGCGGCGCAGCGACGGGAAGGTGGTGGCAGTGGTCGGAGAAGCTTGAGGGCTTCACGAGGAGCACCTCTAAGACAGTGGGCTGGACTAGGGAGGCCTGAGAGGCCTCCCCCACCTTGAGCTTCGGTAAGGAGATGTCGTCGCCGAAGAAGACGGCAGAGAGGTGTCTGAAGGTGGTGTGATGGCTGGGGCAACACGATGAGCATCGGAGAAGCTCCGGGGAAGCGCGAGGAGGCTCTTGGTGGGGTCATCGAAGGATGGGGTGGCCTGAAGTGCCCTCCCCATCTCGCGCTCCGGTGATGGTCGCAGCGGCGACGGCGGTGGTTGTCTAGAGGGTGAAGCGGTGACTGGTCTGTGTGGGGGCATTCGTGGCAAAGCGGCGGAGCTTCCTGGATAGTCCCGAGTGGCGAGAGCATCTAGAGGCCTCCAACGGTTTCACGGTGGTGATCACCGGCACAAAGCAGCAACGAGGTGCTTCTGGCCATTAAAGGCCAGCTGGACTCCTTTTGAGCAACGGAAGCTCAAGAAGGAGGAGGAAGAAGGAGGGGGAGAGGCCCTAGGGGGCTTTTTCCATCCCAGGAGGCTCTAGGCCTCGTCGATGGTGGTGAACCCACCACTGGAGGCAGAGATGTCGGCGGGCTGGGCCTGCCAACTCTAGCAGAGCATGCCTAGAAGGCTCGACTAGTCCTAATGCAACCAAAAGAGAAGAAAAAAATGAACTGAAGCGGGAGGAATACCTGGCTAAAGGGTTGTTTCTCTCGGCGAGAGTAGTCGACGAAGCTCTGGTTACACCTCAGACGGTTCTGGTGGCGGTTCAGTGAGGCTCCTGGTTTGCAAAGGTGATGGAGGAGGATCTATGGATATGGTGAAAATGGTTGGGTGGTCTGGGGTTCGAATGGGTGCTCTCTTAGGCTCTCTTCTCTGGTCTCTGGCGATCTCTCCGTTCTCCCCTCTCTTGTTGTTCTCCCCAGTTCAGTTGCCCTCCCTTTTGGTGGTTTCTCCAGGCTTTTAAGAGGGAGGGAAGGTGCGAGGGGATCGTGGGTGGTGGTTGCAATTGACCAGATCGTGGGAAGGAGGGAGTGGGGAAGCGGGATCAGTTGGGAGAGGAAGAAACTACTGTAGATTTATTTTTCTTTGTTTCCTAAGTTGCTGGTTGATGCATGAATGGAATAGTGTTGGGCTGAACAGGCTAGATTTTGGGCTTTTGTTGCTTTTTGTTTTTTTGGTTTTTTGGTTTTATTTTGGTTTTAGGTTTTTAGGGTTTTGATTTTTTGGGTTTTGGTTTTGCTTTAAGTTTTCGGTTTTGATCTTTTTGGGTTTTAAATTTTGATTTTGTTTATAATTTTGATTTTATGATTTAGGCTTTTAATTACTTGGTTTTAGATTAAAACTTTTTAGGATTATTGTTTTTCTTTTAGGGTTTTTGTGTTTTAGGGTTTAATGAGTTTAATTATTTTAGGGTTTTTGTGATTTAATTTAATTTAGGGTTTTAGTGACTTAATTAGTTGGTTTTAAATTAGGATTTTCAAGATTTTAATTATTTTAGGGGTTTTTTGGGTTTTTGGCGTTTAATTAGAGTTTTTAGTTTAAATTTGGGTTTTTTGGATTTTAATTAAGAGTTTTTTAGTTTAATTAGGGTTTTTTAGTTTTACTTGGAATTTTGAGTTTTAATTTAGGGTTCTTAGATTTTAATCATGATTTTTAGTTTAATTAGGGTTTTTGGGTTTTAGTTAAAGTTTTGGGTTTAAATTAGGGTTTTTTGGATTTTAATTAAAGTTTTGGGTTTAAATTAGGGGTTTTTGGATTTAATTTAGATTTTCCTTGAAATTAAATGGATTAAAGTGGTTTAAATGTATTTTATTTGATTTTGACTTTAATTAGGGTTTTCACTTGATTAATTTGGATTTTAAGTGGATTTAAGTGGATTTTGTTTAATTTGGTTTTTAATTAGGGTTTTACTTAATTAATTTGGATTTTAAGTAGATTTAGGTGAATTTTGTTTAATTTTTGTTTTAATTAGTGGTTTTTGCTTGTATTAGGTTAGAGTGTGCTTGTGTGGGCCTAGTGGGTTATGTGGGCTTAAGTGGGCCTAGTGGGCTTGAGGGTTTGTGTAGGCTTGTGTGGGCCTAGTGGGCTTGTGTGGGCTTGAGGGTTTAGGGTTTTGGTGGAGTTAGGGTTTAAGGGTTGTAGTTGCAACCAGAGCATCTTTTAGAGGAGCTTGTTGCTAAGTGACTGCAAAATTGGAGTGTCTACACTACCGTTGTTATGCTTTCTACAACACAGGGGTGAGGTGCGTACCTAAGAACGTACTCCGATGATCCACTCTCATTTTCGACCAACTCTGATGACCCTAAGTGTCCTCAACTACTCCACGACCTCAAGGACACCACACCGAAGCTCCACGCACCGCCACATGCCACCACACACTGTCGTTGACCCTCGAGCACACCAAACAGAGGCAGCAGGGGAGAAAGAGTGTCATGCCTCACATTTCCCATAATAATTGAAAATAAATTAACTACAGTAAATTAAAAGCTAAACAGAAAATATCAACTACTAGGAACCTGTGTGTGCAGCTACGAGACTCCAGACTATATGCACTATGCTAAACCCTCTGCATGCCTGCACCTACAACCCAAAACACGAGGAAATGTGAGTGATAGAAGTCACCTAGTACGCACCCCACAAAGCAACAGAAAACAAAACTATATTAATTCTCCTTTTAAATTCATTTCGCAATCATTTTCTCTGAAATCCCACAAAACAGGCCCACATTGGCCAAAACAACAACTAGGGCTTTGTTAGCCCAAAACCACGAACAAGGCCTTCAATGGCCAAAACTACACATAGTGAGTCAGGAAGTCCAATGTCAGGCAACCAAACTCTAGCCACAAGCAGTCCACCGCGGAGCGATCACGGCGTCTGCACTGCCACGGTGAAGTCATCCTGTGCAGGAGTGATCATTGTTCTGCGATTCTCCCACCTGGAGAACCCTCACAAAGCCAACACCTCCTTGGGAAGGCAATCCTATCTCTTAGGACGCTATCAGCTACGGGGCACGTGTCCCACCTATACTGGCCACCACAGGGTATGCCTCCCCATGGTGTCCTCCACATAGTGCTAAGGAGGGAGTGTCATACCTCCACACCCGACAACACGTGAGCCTCAGTGCCCACAGCAACAACAGGAGTATCATTCCTCTCCATCATGACATAATACACCTCAACCCGTGGACCACAACCCTAGCCTTGAGATGACAGTCAGGAAGTCTCATACCTCCAAGACCCGATGTCCCTCAGCCTTAGGTATCTCGGCCCTAGTCATCGGCCAGGGGGACATGCCCTACTACTCGAGAATGTCGTCACATTCCCTGGTCCAGACGACATGGTCCCATAGTGTCTTGACCCACACACAGAAAACCATTTTCCAAAACGGGCCATCCATCTCTTTAAAACCCCTTTTCAAAACCACTTTATATCTTTGAGAACTCTTTCAAAACCTCGACAAAATGGCACATCAGGTGTCCCAGGGGACCACCACTGACGACCCACAATCCCATCTCAAAGGGACAATACAAACCAATCTAGAAAACCCTCAAAATCATATTTTTATAAAAATCCCTGGGCCTTGATTCAACATGTCGAAATAGATTCGGTATGCCAAAAAGCACTAGTTCGGTAGATCGATTTGGATCAGTCGACTGAAATAGGTCAATGGTCAACACTCATGGCCAAAATCAGCATATCGAAATGGTTTGGTCGAACAAATTCTACTGATTTGGTCAACCATCCAAAATCACATGACCGAAGTTCGACTAGAGGACCAAAATTGACATCAAAACGACATTCCGAAATGGTTCAGTATGTCATTTTCTGTAAAACTAGAAAATGGTCCTATTCTTAAACGTTCGAAATCTCCCAAAGTGGGACCTATGATCAGACCCTCAAAACAAGCACCAAAAATTACACATAAAACATAAGATGTAAACCCTCGAGTCTACTCCAAATCCCAACAAACAAAACCAAAATCTATTCACCATGCATTAAGATACAAATTCGCAAAGCCAGAAGGGTCAAAATGACCCAAACCACAATCACCATCATAAATTACCATAAATACCACAATAAGTTCTCATATAATCACAATAAATTATAGGAATATAAATTTACCTAGATTTCATGCAATTTTATCATTTTCTACCAATTTCATGCTTTCTATACAGTGATTGGAGGTGCGTACCTGCAACGAGCTCTCCGGCAATCCAACTCCGATCTTTGGCCAACTCCGACGAATCTCTGCATCCATGACCACTCCACGACCTCAAGGACATCGCTACAAAGCTCCACATGTCGCTGCACACTGCTGCATGCCTTCGCCAACTCTCGAGCACACCGACATGGAAGAGGGAAGAAACAGGAGATAAGGCGGGGGAAGAGACGGGGGAGAGGAGAAGGTGGGGGTGAATGAGGAGAGTTGGGGAAAAGGAGAGGATGAGAGAGGGAGGAGGAGGAGATGGCGTGCTTGGGAAGAGGAGAGAAGACGTGCGGAAAAAGAAGAGAATAGGTGCGGAAGAAAAGGTCGTCAATTGCAACATATATATGCGTCGAGGGTGGTAGCTGCGTGCATGCATGCACAGTGCAACCACCGGCTTCCCGCATGAGCCAACAACCCACTGCACCAGTTACTCCCACCAACCAGCCCACAAATACGGGCCCCACACGGACCCACACCTGGGCCCACAAGTATAGTGCCACAATGCCAACTACGCACAGGGACATGCAAACAGAAGCCAGCCCACGAGACCCAAGCCCAAAAGCATAAAACCACACAAACGGGCCTCGAAACAGTAACACTCGTCCAAGAATAAATTCATCATAATGTAAATAATTACAAAATGAATTTACTGGTGTTACAAAGAGAATGGGAGAGAGGGAGAGGGTGAGGTGGAGAAGGTGGGTGAGTAGAGGGAGAGAGAGAGAGAGACAGTGGAGTGGAGGGGGAGGAAGAGTGGAGTGCTCGGGGAGGAGGAGGAGGAGGAGGAGGCACAGGAGAGAAAGGAAGGAATGGGTTGCTGCATGGGGAGTGTGCCTCGGCTTAAATAGCCACACAGGGAGGAAGGTAAGCATGCATGCGCACCAACCAACCTCCACCTACCAAACATGAACCCTGCACACACACAACCTCCCACTCCCAGCACGAGACCAACTACAAGCCTCACCAACCGGCCCACAAACGTAGGCCCCACACGGACCCACACACGAGCCCACAAGCACAGTGCCAACTACGTACAGTGCCAACCACACACAGTGCCAACCATGCACAGTACCAACCATGTGGAGATAAGTACAGGAACACACAAATAGAAGGCGACGCACGAGGCTCAAGCCCAAAACCACAATTTCACACAGCAGGCCTTGGGAACAGTAACACCCGCCTAGAAATAAATTCATTAAAATGTAAATAATTACAAAATGAATTTATAGGTGTTACATCTTCGTTGTCTTAGGTTTAGATCTCTTTGAGTAAAGATATACTTCGAACGCTTTTGATTTGCAAAAATCTCAAACTATTCTCTATACAAATAGTGTCGCTAGGTCTTCTATGTGAACACTACATTAGCCATTTCCAAGTCATGAGTTAGGTGGTTTCTTTCGTGGTCCTTTAGCTAACAAGAAGCATAAGCCACCACATTGCCATGCTACATAGAACACGACCCAATCTGGTGCCACAAATATCAATGTACATTTTGAAACTACCACTCCAAGAAGATAAGGTTAGCATATGCGATGTGACTAGATGAGCTTTCAGTTCCTTAAAGCTCTTTTCACACACACAAACAGAACTTTCTTCCGTGTCAACCTTGTCAAGGGTGCAACAATGTTAGAGAAATCTTGGATGAATATATGATAGTATGTTATTGTAGATATTCTATTTTCGCATTTCTCAGAGTTCATCTAAGATAGGAATCATTGACATGTCATAGATCACATGGCTAAGGAATTATAACATATTTTCCAAAATTTCCATGATTTCACTAAAGAAATTCTTTATTTTACTTGATTCAAGTTCGTTACCTTTGGCAGAGCTAACACACTCGAACTAGTGGCAGGTACGAGCCCCTTGACTGTTTTCTAAGTGAGATCGACAGTTGTAGCGGAGCTGACACTCTCGCTTTATTCAAATTGGTGGTAGATTTGAGTATTTTGATTTAAAAAAAGGTGTTTTTATGATTTCATAGAATTTTTATAGTATTTCTGGACTTTTAATGTATCTCTATGGAATAAGATAAAAGACAAGGGGTAAAATGTAAAAACAAAAAGATGTTGCTAGTGTGACAGGCGACTGGCCTTGTCACCACTTAAGAAGATAACATAGCTTGTCGCTTATATCAGCGGCGATGAGATGTCATGGCGCCACAATTACAGGCGATAGACATCCTAGAAATCCCTCTCATCATAATTTGTCATCCTTGGCCTTAATATGATATGTGGGACATTTATAAATATTATCATGGTTTTTCCCATAATTATTGTGATTTCTATAATTTTCCAACATATATGCATATCATATAAATCTTTATAAATGCCAAATAATTCTAGAAAATTATTTAAATTCGGATGACTTGATAATTAAGATTACTTATCTTTGTTTTACCATTAATGTAATTTTTATGATAAGTTATCACATTTTCATGTCATAGCTTATATTTAATTCAAGATAATGCTACAAAATAAAGATAATATCCAAAATATTTAAATGCTTGTCAATCTATTTTAAATCAAATTTATCTTGACCATGCCAGTGGAAACCTGCACAACTCTCCAAGGTGCATGGAAGCACATGAGGAGTCCCGATACGATCATGGCGAAGATGGTGAATCCGAAGAAGAAGACTGGGCTTGGAAACACCAAGGAAAGATAAGAAAAGGATAAAGAAAGGAGTCACCACCTAGTCTTTTAATTGAAAGATGAGGAAAACCAAACACAAAGGAAAAACCAAAAGAAATCAAGGCGAAGAAAACATATGCATGCTCTGTGCCTAATGGATGTAGTGCACAAATCAATACGGGTCAGAGAAAGGGTAAGGATTCTTGTTACGCATAGGGAAGGGGTTAGGCACCCCCATGCGCCCTAAGAAATCGATCTTTCTAGGTTTCCTACTTGCTAGTGGTCTATTGTGTTTATGCTTTTCTACTATGAATGCACATGCTAAAGATAACTGTGGAAACATGTCAAATCAAAGAGAAGAAATGAACAAAAGAAAAAATGATAATCCGAGGGACAATGTAGCCATTGCAAATGCTACTTTGCTGTATGCCCTTGGGCGATGAGAAAAATCATGAAAATTAGGAATACTCAGAAGCATCACGCAAATCAGCTGAAACTTGAAGAAATTCGAGAAAATCAAATTGGAGAAAATAATCCTCATTCGGGTCAATGTTGGCATTGTCAAGCCTGTTAATGTATGCCCTCGGGCGATGGAAAACCAAATCAAATCAAAATCATAAAAGTCAAAAGAAATCCGAGAAGCAATGGGAAAATCAAGCTTGAAAATGAATTGGAAGTGTGTGCATAATGAAACAAAGAAGGCATGAGAAAATATGCATGAAAAAGGGAACAAAATGTACAAAATGCATGTGTGAGTGAAAAATGTAAATTCCAGGGGCTTTTGTGCAAAATCCACATGTTTTGTGTGAAAATAGAAATTCCAAGGCTAAATCATCAAAAATATATAGGAAAACACATTTTATGTAATTTTGAGGAAATTAGGGCTCAAATGTGCAAAACTGTGCATTTTTTGTCAAATTCAAGATCCCTAGGGTTCAATATGCAATTTTGCTAGTAAAACATGTATTTAATACAATTCTGAAGAAATTCAGGGTTAAATGTGCAAGAAGAAAGAGTTTATGTATGAAAACAGGAAGTTCAGGAACGTTCCTGTAATTTTACCCTAGAAAATTTACTTTCAGTGTGAAATTAATGAAATTCAGGGTTTAAAATGCAATTTTTGAAGACATTTGAGTAAATATTTGAATATCCGGGGTTTGATTTGCAATTATGCCAGAAAATTATGCATTCAGAACAGTTTTAATAAAGCTCAATGTTTTTTATGCAAAATATTGGACTTAAAATGTATAAAAAGTAACTCAGATGGTTTATATCAAATTTTAAAACCTGGAAAACATTAACAAGAATATACAAGGGTCACACTGCAATTGTTCGAAACTAACATTATAAAAATGATTTAAAAAACTAGTGTAGGGACCTAACTACAACAAATAAGGACCTATGTGTAAGAAAAGAAAAGGTTTAGAAGTTTTTTTAGAAGGAAGCTATTTTTTATTATTTTTTAATGAAAAAGAAATGATGGCCGCCGGCGACGGAACTCCATTGTCGACGACCGCTTGGGATGCCCTTCCGGGGCATCTTGATGCTTGATCTTGCATCAGAGCTTGCTGGGAGAAAGAAGAGAAGGAGAGAGGAGGGTCTAGCAATTTGGATCTGATGCTCGATGGTCGGAAGAGGCAGCCCATCCCCCTCGCCGTCAGGGCAGCTTCGGTGATGGCACCGAGGAAGAAAATGACTCTAATGGCTGCGGCGCGGCGCTTCTGGACTCCAAGAGAGTTGTGGTTAAGGTGAGGATGATTTTCCATCATCCAGAAGCTGGAAACAAGCCATCCTCTCACCTTCCAACCGAGTTCCAGTGACACACCGACGACGGTGGTTGCTAGAAGGGATCAGGGCGCAATTCGGGGCACCGGCGCTTCCGGTGAGTCGGGGGAGCCTTGTAGATCGTTTCCCTAGGGTTGGAGTACTGCTACGAAGAGTGGAGCGCCAGATCGTGCTGCACAAGGGTCTTCTTCTCTGGCAATGGTGAGGGCAACTTCGGCAAGCTGCTCCAGGTGGCTTCTTTAGCGGTTAAAGTGGCGTCCAGAGGGGTGGAGAAGCAAGGGGAGGCCAGACTCGAGAAGATTGAGCACATTTGGGCACCAAATCATTCACTGGATTCGTGCCCCCACCTATGTCGTCAAAAACACGTTCAGCGACCCCTGAAACTCCGATTCCGACCAGGGAAACCCTCTAGTACTGTTGGAATTGGTTGGCGAAGAAAGAGGAAGACCTAGGGGATAATTTTTGAAGAAAATTAAGGTCAGTAGAGGGCATACCTGAGTGGATAGTGGAGATGGTTGCCGAAGGTCGTCAGAGCTCGTCGGAGGTGGCCTGAAACTGGAATTCTTCCCCTCCCCGAGCTTCCTCTCTGCTCTTGGACCTCTCTGGTGGCTCTGGTTGAGAGAAAATACCTTGGTGCTTCTCCTCTCAATTTTTCCAAGTTTTTTCTCTCCTTTTGTCCCCCTTTTTTCCTTGCAAATGGGGGGTATTTATAGGCTTGTAATGGCTAGGTAGGTTGTTATGGTTAGAGTGGGAGGTGGTTAAGGTTGTTAAGGTGGAGTGGGAAGTGGTTAAGGTTGTTAAGGTGAAGTGGGAAGTGGTTAAGGTTGTTAAGGTGAAGTGGGAAGTAGTAAGGGTTGTTAAGATGAAGTGGGAAGTGGTTAAGGTTGTTAAGGTGATGTGGGAAGTAGTTAGGGTTGTTAAGGTGGAGTGGGAAATAGTTATAGGTTGTTAGGGTTTGAGATTTGGGTTTAAGGTTTGACTTAGGGTTTTAAATTAGGGTTTTGAACTAATCCTAGGGTTTTGGATTAATTCTAGTGTTTTGGATTAGGTTTTGGATTTTATTCAGGATTTTGAATTAATCCTAGAGTTTTGGATTAATTTTGGATTTTATTTAGGTTGGTTTGAGGGCTTTGAGTTAGTTTAGGGTTTTGAGTTAGTTTTAGGGTTTTGAACTAGGGTTTTGGATTAGGCTTGGGATTTTGAATTTGATATAGGTGAGTTTTAGGATTTTGAGTTAATTTTAGGGTTTTGGACTAAGTTTGGGGTTTTAGGCTTAGGGTATAAGTCTAGGGTTAGGGTTTTTAGGCTGGATTTTAGAGTTAAGTTCATTTGCAAGCATATGTGGTGCCTACAATATCCTTTATTTTAAACTGATTTTTTTTGTAATTATTGAGATTTAAAATTTTCAAATTAGATTTACTTAACCTTTGAAGTTTAAATTGAATTTGGAATCTTTCTATTATGAAGACAATTTTAAATCATTGATTTGATCGTTATCTGCTAATAGATTTGCAAGAAGATATTTTGGGATCTTAATTTTCAGAATTATTCCATTTTAATTTCTTGACGCAACATGGACCGATGACTAGCTAACGTGGTAGATTTCATGCCAGATAACTGTTAATTCACCGTGTGTGGCGAATCCAGAATCTATCGCCTTGTTGCCTATACGGGCGACAACGATATAATTCTGTCACCTGTTTAATAGGTGATGAGAACTAAAATGAGATTTTTTTACTATTTTAACTAGTTTAATCCTGGCCCTTGATCTACCACTCCTCGTTGATGAGATTTGGATCCCTCAAACTCTATAAAAGGATCCCTAGGTCAAGAGTTTGAAGGGAGGCACATCAGAAACCCTAGGAGCCAGTTTGAACCTTGAGAGAGAAGAGAAACTCTGAGAGATCCTTGATCCTTAGCCTCACTTTGTCTTAGTCCCCTGTGGAAACCTAGGTCCCAGAGATCATTCCCGTCCAATGGCCAAAGCGCATTTCGGAGCTCCGTCAGGCCTCTACTTTCTTCATCCACTCAAAAGCACACGAGGGTGAACAGGAGTATTTTTATATTATTGCATTTTTCTTACATAAATCCATTGCTTGTTATTTATAGCTTATCGCATATGCATGCGGGGACAACCCCCAGATTAGTGTTAGCCTTATTTATTCATGTTATTTGTTTTCATTTTGGTATTGTTACTACACCTAGTCTAATCTGGATTTGTTTTTTTTATTTGTTTTGAAGGGAAGAAATGCTACATAGCACAACGACACCGCTAAACGACATCTTGCCATCGATCCAGTGAATCGAGAATCTACATCCATCACAACCACCATCTCCCATAGGTGTCTTGTCATCCAACATCTTAAGCAAAAGACAAATGGAAATCTCAAAGGATCATCAACGTGAGTAGGCACAGTGATAACTCTACATCAACCCTCCAAAAATCAATCCAAAGCAACCTAGTCCAAGAAACTCTTGATCTTTGAGACAATCTCCGGTCGAACCTAGCTACTCATAGCCTCCACCTTGGTAAGGTCTACCTTAATACCCTCTCCAAAGATGATATGGCCAAGTAACTTTACAACACTTAGCTAGAACTCACACTTGGAGAATTTTGCATATAGTCGATGCTGCATCAGTGTTTCCAGCACTATATGCATCTGGTGAGTTTCCATATTTGAAGAGTAAACCAACACATCATCCATAAATACCACCATAAACTGATCTAGGTATGTCCTGAAAGCTCTATTCATCAAGTTCATAAATGTTGTAACGCCTTGAACCCAGATATGCTACCTAAATCATAGTATCATAGGCAGTTACAACAAATATAGCAAAATTCAAAAATTGTAACTAACTAAGGCTCACCTCCAGGAATAATGTGCGGCTAGTGGCTTCTACTCAGGCACTGGAACTGAACTACACCATCTACACCTGAAAACCAAATAAAGCACGCGTGACTGAAATTCAAGTCACCTAGTACGTGCCCCACATAGAAACGATGGCAAAACAGCGAGAAAACATAAGCCTAGACTATTACAAAAAAGTGGTTTCAAAATCCATTCCAAAACATCGTTTCTTTTTAAAACAATTGGAATCTCATTCCAAAACCATGTCCTTTTCAAAAACATGTATTTCTTAAATTTATGCATCTTTAAACCTTTTATGCATTCCGAGAAATCTACATTCTCGACTAGATCCAACCTAAAACATAAGGCTTCACAAGGCTTAATACAAAACCATATACATTGGCTGGCAACTGGTTAAAACATGACTCTCATTCATTGCTAGAATATTAAGACAAGGCACAAGTCTAATTCTAGCTAAAACTACACATTTTATTTCCATTTTTCTTATTAGTGTTACCTTGATCAGAGGTAACCAGACACACAAGCAATAGATGAGGATACCATTTCTCCTACCTCCTTGCACTGTCGGAGTGAAGTTTCTCGTGTGGGAGGACATCGCCCTGTTGAACAAGCCTCAATTACATTTCATAGGCATGGGGATACATCTTTTCCTGACATCCCATCGGTGACCCAAATACCTAGGTTTATACACTTAGGCTTAGCCTACACCGTCTCAAAACTTGATAACCACGGTCGTGTTTGACAATTGGTTCCATACCAATTTGTTGACACCAACCCCTCATGGTTCCATGCTGGCAATCACGGTCATATCTGACAATTGGTTTCATTGGAGTCTTATACTCCTACTACATTTCCGACTCCAACCCCTCGTGGCTCCAGAACACATTATCATTTTCTTTTCAAAACACTTGGGTTTTCTTTTCAAAACCATTATTCATTCTCTATCCACTGTTGGAAGTCACTTCCATGTAACTCTGACCCTTCACTTGGGTTCCAAACTCAAAACCATGTGTTCATATTCATTATTGGGTCTCATGCCTAAAATCACATCAAACCAAACATTTAATAATTTCTTTTCATTTTTGAGGCCTCAAGCCCAAAACTATATTCAATTTCATTTATTTGAATTCCATATTCCTCCATGTCATCCACATGGGGAATACCTCATCAATACATGTCCATTATCCATTTAAACCACCTCTTTTCATTTTTCATGTACACTTATTCATATGGTTTAGGGGTTTGGTTCGGTAGACCGAACCAGAATCGGTCGACCAAAATCACCTGATTTGGTCGACCAGAAATAGTCGGTCGTCCGGAACTATCTGAATTCGATCGACCAAAATTGCACGATCGTCTGAATTCCTGTTAGATTTCCCTCGTTTTGAGTCAAAAATGGGCAATCGATCCTCTTGTCTATGGTTCGAAATTCCCTGATTCGGTCGATTGAAACCTTTCAGTCGTCCGAATCAGTGACTTAGGGCACAACTGGACAGCAAATCGGCATATCAAATCCAATTCGGTATGCCATTTTCCGTGATTGCAGAAAACAACCCAACTTTAGCTGCTCGACCCTTCTCTTGCTTGAGAGTGAGGGGTGGACCTATCAAACACACACCAAAAATCATGCATAAAACATGAGATGTAGACCTTTGAGTCTACTTCAAAACTCTTCAAACCATTTACAAATCCATTAAGCATGCTTTCCACAATAAAATCTTAAAGACATGAAGCTCATTACTTAGCTATTGTAGCATGCATCCTATTTTCCACCAAAAACTTACGAAGATCATACAACCTAGTATGATCTTTATACCATCAAGTCATTCACATCATTTCCATAATTCTCATTATTTTTCCATGATTTATCATGCATTTTACATCATTTTCATGTATTTAACCCATGTTTTTTTCTAAACAAAGGAAACAAGGGAAGGAAGGGGTCGCGTACCTCTTTTGATGAGCCCATGCAACTCTGGTGAGCTCTCCTCCTCCTCACGGCACACCTCTGGCTCTCGATGCACCTCCTCTCCTACGTAACACCATTGGCCTCTCTCTCTCTGGTTGGCTCGTGCCTTCGACGCCATCACTCCAGTCCTTCTTAAGCTCCTCCACCCTAGCCACTTTCCCAAATCCCGCCAACCACTATCCCACCACACAGGCGACGGAGAGGACGGGTCATGCACGAGAGGATTGTGGTGGCAAAGGTCGACAGGGAAGAAGGGAAGGAGAGGAAGAAGATGACACGTGAGTGGCACTATGCTTGGGTTGACCGGGGTCCAGCTCGGGTCCCATACACACGGTTACAACAACATAGCCCACAAGACATGGGAAACCACTGAATCCAATCACATAGAGAGAGACATACACAACAACCTCAATAAATCAAACTATCCATTAGTAAACCATATTCAAATTTTACAATTAATCTCATGGTTTACATTAACTAGATAATTAGGCCCAGATGTTACAAATGTAGTTGGTGCATTTGTTAGTCCAAAAGGGATGACCAGGAGCTTGTAATGACCATATCGAGTCTTGAATGGGGTCTCATGGACATCAGACTCCTGGATCCATAACTAATGATAACCTAACCTTAAGTTTATCTTTGAAAAGACTAAGGCCGACTACAATTGGTCAAACCAGTCATCTATCTTGGGCAAAGGATACTTATTTTTTTACCGTGATCTGATTTGACATTTGATAATCTATATACCATTGAAGTGATCCATCTTTTTGACGAACATGATAGGCGCATCCCAAGGGGAAACACTCGACCTGAAACATCATTTGTCCAGTAACTCCTGTAACTACTTCCTGAGTTCTTTCAAATGCAAGTGCCATTCTATATGGAGCCTTAGAAATAGGGCTCTTGATCTTCGAGATGTTCTCTAGTCGAACCTAGCTACTCAAAGCCTCCATCTTGGTAGGGTCTACCTTAATACACTCTCCTAACATGATATGGCCAAGGAACATTACTTCACATATCCATAACTCACACTTGGAGAATTTTGCATATAGTCGATGCTACCTCAGTGTTTCCAGCACTATTCTTAAATGCATCTGGTGAGTTTCCATGTTTGAAGAGTGAACCAATATATCATTCATAAATACCACCACAAACTGATCTAGATATGGCCTGAAAGCTCTATTCATTAGGTCCATAAATGTAGCTGATGCATTTGTTAGTCCAAAAGGAATGACCAAGAGCTTGTAATGACCATATCGAGTCCTAAATGGGATCTCATGGTCATTAGACTTTTGGATCCATAACTGATGATAACCTAACCTAAGGTTTATCTTTGAAAAGACTAAGCTTGACTAAAATTGGTTAAACTAGTCATCTATCTTGGGCAAAGGATACTTGTTCTTTACTGTGATCTGATTCAACATTTGCTAATCTATATACAATCGAAGTGATTCATCTTTCTTCTTAATGAACAAGACAGGCGCACCCCAAGGGGACACACTCGACTTGATACATCTAGTGTCCAACAACTCTTGCGACTACTTCTTGAGTTCTTTCAACAACAAGTGCCATTATATATGGAGCCCTAGAAATGGGGCTCTTGATCTTTGAGACGTTCTCTAGTCAAACCCAGCTACTCATAGCCTCCACCATGGTAGGGTCTACCTTAATACCCTCTCAATAGATGATAAGGCCAAGCAACATTACAACACTTAGCCAGAACTCACACTTGGAGAATTTTGCATATAGCCAATGATGCCTTAGTATTTCCTGCACTATTCTTAAATGCATCTGGTGAGTTTCCATGTTTGAAGAGTAAGCTAATACATCATCCATAAATACTACCACAAATTGATCTAGATATGGCCTGAAAGCTTTATTCATAAAGTCCATAAATGTAGCTAGTGCATTTGTTAGTCCAAAAGGCATGACTAGGAGCTTGTAATGACCATATCAAGTCCTGAATGGGGTCTCATGGACATTAGTCTCCTGGATCCACAACTGATGATAACCTAACCTTAGGTTTATCTTTGAAAAGACTATGGTTGACTACAAATGGTCAAACCAATCATCTATCTCGGGCAAAGGATACTTTTTCTTTGTTGTGATCTGATTCGACATTTGATAATCTATATACAATTGAAGTGATCCATCTTTCTTCTTGACGAACAAGATAGGTGCACCCCATGGGGACACACTTGACCTGATACATCCTTTGTCCTGCAACTACTTCCTGATTTCTTTCAAATGTAAGTTGCTATTCAATATGGAGACTTAGAAATAGGGCCCCTGACCTTTGAGGCATTCTCTAGTCGAACCCAGCTACTCCTAGCCTCCACCTAGGTAGGGTCTATCCTAATACCCTCTCCTACGATGATATGGCCAGGGAACATTACTTCACTTAGCCAGAACTCACACTTGGAGAATTTTGCATATAGTCGATGTTGCATTAATGCTTCCAACACTATTCTTAAATGCATCTGGTGTGTTTCCATGTCCAAAGAGTAAACGAACACATCATCCATAAATACCACCACAAACTAATCTAGATAAGGCCAGAAAACTCTATTCATCAGGTCCATAAATGCAGTTGGTGCATCTATTAGTTGAAAAGGCATGACCAAGAGCTTGTAATGACCATATCGAGTCCTGAATGGGCACTACAAGAAAATCTACATTTAGCGAGGACAATATTCCTCACTAAGTCCTCGCGGATTCCTCGCAAAATCCTCGTTACAAAGCTTAACGAGGACGTAGCGAGGAATAATTATCCTCGTAGCTATGTAACTCGTTAAATCAATACTGTGAGGATATATCCTCGCAATGTGCTCGTGTAAATGTAGCGAGGATATTACGAGGAAATATTTCCTCGTAATGTCCTTGCTAGATCCTCGTAATTCCTCGGTAAATGCTCGCTAAATTTCATGAGATTATATCGTTGTTCCAGTTTTAGCAACGAAATTGCGAGTATATAGCGAGGACATTCCCTCGCAAATTGCTCGATAAGTGCTCGCTAAATATCATTATTTTTGCCAGGATATAGCGAGGAAATGTCCTCGCTATGTCCACGCTAATACTAGGCAGTTTAAAAAAAATAAAACAGTACATTATAGAATTGAACCTACTAAAATTTAGATTCATATACCTAATAAAATGACATTCAAATACATTCACAAGTACATTAAATTACAAATATACAGATTTTATAAAAAAAAATTCATTCGATTATACATCATAAGATTTTACACATTCAAAGTTTTTACAAAAAACTAGCTAATACAACACTGAAATATCTTAATACAAGTCGATAAATATAATACAAGGCAAAACAATGTATTACATATCACGTTCTTCGGGAACCAACTTACTTTCCTTTACATTTTGAGGATGATGCATGGATGGAGCGACGACGACCTCTATACTCTTCGAAATCATCCTCATCATCACTTTCCAAATCTTCTTCTTGCTCGTCGGTATATCTTTTGATTATAAAAAACAAACATAATTGTAGACACCCCAATTTTGAGCTCATTTGGCAACAGGCTCCTCCGGTTGATGCTCTGGTCGCGACCACCAAAATCCTAGTCCACATAGGTCCCAATCAGACCCACACTAGCCCACCTGACCTAGTAAAACACTACTCCATTAAAATCCACTAAAAAACAAATAAAACACTTAATCCAACTTAAAATCCACTGAAAAACAAATAAAACA
>JAMKQA010022801.1:0-19451 GCA_024699735.1 Posidonia australis
CATGCGATTGGTTTAGCGTAGTGCATATAGTCTGGAGTCTGCTAGCCGCACACACAGGTTCCTGGTGGTTAGATATTTTACTGTTTAGCTTTAGTTTTCCCGTAATTTAATTTGTTTAAATTATTGTGGAAATTTTGGGGCGTGACACTCTTCCTTCTCCATCCTTCTCCTTTCCCCTTCTCCTTTCACCGACCTCCTATGTTTCCCCTGTTCTTCCTTCACGTGCGCGCCAACGGAGAGAAAGAGAGATCAAGGGAGCGAAGCGGAGGGCTGTGGTTGTCGGAATGGTGCGCGGAGCTTGCGTGGCGTGCTCTAGTGGTCGTGGCGAGGATGTGGTCGCCGGAGTTCGCCGGAGGCGTTTTTCAGGTACGCATCTCCACCTCATGTAATAGAGAGCATGAAATTGGTAGAAAATGCTAGGATTGTATGGAATCTAGATAAATTTACTTTCCTAGAATTTATTGTGATTTATTGAGAGTTTATGGCGAATTTATTGACATTTATGATGGCTGGTGCGTTTTGGGTCCTTTTGACCCTTCTGCCTTTGTGATTTATATCTTGATGCATGGTGAATAATTTTAGTTTTGTTTGTTGGATTTTGGAGTAGACTCGAGGGTCTACACCATATGTTTTATGCAAGATTTTTCGTGTTTGTTTAGGGAGTCCGATTGGAGGTCCCAGTTGGGGCGATTTTGGATGATAGGGTTTGTGCCGTTTTCTGGTTTTGTAGAATTCGACATACCGAATGGAAACGGCATACCGAATCAGGGGATTTCGGTATATCGATTCCGCTCGGCATACCGTTTTTCTGTCAGTTTAGGTCCTCTGGTCGAGATTCGGTAATCCATTTTTGGACAGTATATCGAATTTGGCCCGAGTATGGGCCGTTGACCTAATTCGATCGACCGATTCAGAATCGGCCTACCTAACCAGGGATTTTCAGTTTACCGAACCATGGGTTTTCGGCCTACCGAACCTACTTTCGGCATGCCGATTCTGGGCCCAAATGAGTTTGTGAATGCGTTTTCTGAGGGCTTTCTGGATTGCCATGTTTTGTCCCATTGAGAGGGACTGTGGGCCGTTAGTGGTGGTCTCCTAGGACACCTGATGGACCGTTTTGCTGAGGTTTTGGAAGAATTTTTAAAAGATATGAAAATAGTTTGGAAAATAGATTTCAAGGAATAGTTGGCTTGTTTTGGAAAATGTTTTCCTTTTTTCTGTGTGCGGGTCGAGACAGTGTGGGATCGTGTTGTCGGGACCAGGGAATGTGAAGACATTCTATGGTGGTCGGGCACGACTCCCTGGTTGAGGTCGGGGGCCGAGATACCTGAGGCTGAGGGGCGTCGGGTCCTGGAGGTATGAGACTCCTTGACTGTCGTCTCAAGGCTAGGGTTGTGGTCTGCAGGTTGAGGTGTCTTGTGGCATGACGGGGAGGTATGATACTCCTACTGTCGCTGTAAGCACTGAGGCTCGGGTGTTGTCGGGTGTGGAGGTTTGATACTCCCTCCTGAGCACCGTGTGTGGAGGACGTCATGAAGAGGCATACCCTGTGGTGGCCAGTGCGGGTGTGACACGTACCCCGTAGCTAGTAGCATCTTGAGAGACACGATAGCCTTCCCAGGGAGGGGTTGGCTTGTGAGGGTTCTCCAGGTGAGAAAATCGCGGGACGGTGATCGCTCCTGCACAGGGTGGCTTCACCGTGACAGTGCAAAATGTTGTGGTCCCTCCTCAGCGGACTGCGTGTGGCCAGAGTTTGGTTGCCTGGAGTCAGACTTCCTGACTCACTATGTGTGGTTTTGGCCATTGAGGGCCTTTGCTTGTGGCTTTGGGCTAGTAGAGCCCTGGTGTGTGGTTTTGACCGGTGTGTGCCTAATTTATGAGATTTTGAGAAAATTTTATCGAAAGGAATTTAAAAGGAAAATTGATTATAGTTTTGTTTTCCGCGGTTTTCGTGGGGTGCGTTCTGGATGACTTTGGTCACTCTTGCGTTTTCCTTGTGGTTTTGGTTTGCAGGTGCGGACATGCGATTGGTTTAGCGTAGTGTATATAGTCTGGAGTCTCCTAGCCGCAGACACAGGTTCCTGGTAGTTTGATATTTACTGTTTAGCTTCAATTTTCCCGTAATTTAATTTGTTTAAATTATTGTGGAAAATTTGAGACGTGACATACTCAAGATTGGATTAGAAATGAAATTCGAGGTAAATTTAGTTGTCATTCATTTAACTTATTAATATATATTTATTCAATGTTTAACTTTATCTTTCCATGTTTTTGTTACAGAGCAAAATGTAAATGAGCAACATCTTGGTATCATATCAAATGAAGTGATGATGGGCATGAGATTGAAGCAATGGAAGCAATAGACATTGTTGCTTTAGGAGAGGATGATTGAGGTAAAAAAATACAATAGTATCTCAGAAAATAAAAAATACAGTCTTTAGGATTGTTTTGACCTTATAGGATTGTTTTGTTTTGAATCCTATTTAGTTTGAAAGTTTCTTTGTATTACTTTTTACATGCTTGTAATATCACTCATCGGTGTCTTTCCTTGAATTCTAACAGGTTATGATCTCATCATTTGTGATTGCAAATTCAAAAGTGTTTAAATAGGTAATATCTGTATATTCTGTATTGTCATTGAAGAAAAATAGATATAGAAATTTATGAATTCACTGACTATTCAAGACAACAAGGATTTTTCATTTTTGTAAATTTGATTAGGTCAAATAGTGGGGGAGAGAAATTCCAGACATTTTTGAAGAGAGTGTGATGAAAGAGATGTATGAGGGAGCTAGTGGGTTAACTATATGCATTGTATCAGATAAGTAGGTTTTACAGAACAACAAATGGCAAAAAAAATAGATTATCTCAAAAAAAAAAATACAGAAGAGACCAGTGAAACTTTTCAAAAATGCCACTACTTAATGTTTATGTCATCTATAGAAAATGCAACGACAGACACTAAAATGAGAATCAAAGATATAATAATAATAGATGCTTAAGGTCTTGTTGTTGATTTGTCTTAAGGTCTTGTTGTTGATTTATCTTAAGGTCTTGTTTCCATTTTGATTATGATCATATGCAGGCAATTCCTCTAAAAAGATTGTGGAGATCATATGTAGAATAGGCTGGTTAAAATCTGAGACAAGTTGTGGATAGTGGACGTATAGAGAGAATTCTTATGATTCGAAAAAGAAAATGTGTATTAAGCTTCTTGTTATTTGAACTCTTTGAGTGTGTTTTTTTTAAACAAACTGGTTTCCTTTATGGGTGTATTGGTAGTTACTTTTTCTGAAGAATGGTTGTGTTTTCTAGATCACATACTTAGATGCTATGTTTTCTGGATGTTACATGATTCAGGTTCTGAAATATACCAAACTATCATGTACCCTTTGCATCACATCTTTTTATTTATGAAATCATCTTCTTTCAGCATTACTACATGCACATACATTGTTGTACAACTATTCAAGTTCCATTTCGAAGGTCCTCTATATCTTGTCTATGTGGAGTCTCACAGCAAGCAAGTAAGAAGTACAGCATCTAAGTAACAATGGACACACAGGTGACTTTAATTTGTGGGTAATATCTTGTGTCACTGAAGACTCAGACGCGTGCTCTTTATGAAGAACCAGCTACTTGTTAAAATTCCTAGAACCTTTATGGTTGATGCTTGTAATGTGAATAAGCTCCAAGTTGTTTCCTAATACGAACATTTTCGTCTCAATCATGCTTTTGTTTAACATGTTTATTTACAATGTTTTTTGTTTAAATAAAAAGTTAATTTTTTCAAAAAAAATGAAAAAAGATTGGAGGACTCATAAGACCCGAGAGCCGGACCCAGACCCATTATCTTCATAAGTCTGGGTCTAGGTCTTGATTCTAAAACCTAGACCTAAACCCGGACCTGTGAAATAAGATGGATCTAGGTCTGGGTATAGGTAGACCCGACCCAAACCCGACCTGGTGCCATCCCTAGATCCCATTCAGCACATTGAAGGTGTGATTTTGTTTGTAAAGTAGTTTAGGATTCTGAGATATGAGAATTTCTGAGAAGATTTTTCTCTCTATGTATCACTTCTATTTAAAGAAGAGGCAAATTAATCTCTCATATCTCTCCATTCATAGCTACCTTTAATAATCATTGGAGTAAATTTCTTCCATTTTCTATTTTTCCATAATCATCATTGGCCACATCTTAACATCTCTCATTTGGTTATGAAAATCAAACAATAAATTCCTACATTCTCCTATTATCCATGAAACGTATGATTTTTTCTCAATTTCCACTCCCATTATACGTAAAAATGTGTTTCATCTCTATTATCTATGGAAATATTCCTTAATTCTATAAAGCCTACATACTTAATAAATTTCTCTATTAGAATCCCTTTTGTCATTGGAACAACAATTAGGTTCGAGATGAGAATATAACTCACCTCTATTTTCCCTTTCTATATAATATCATGAATGTCGTGATAATTTATCTCAATGTGCCTTCCTCTTGAACTATTAACACTACAATTTATGAGACTAATTGTTGCTTGATTATTACAATATATTCTGATTGGTCCATCTATCAGATTAAAATCCAAGTCGTTGTAAAATCTCTTAATCCAAACAATATGTATTGTGGTTGTACTACATGCAATGTATTCTGCTTCCTGTGTATATCTAGCAACACAATCTTACGTCTTACTATCCCAAGACACAGCACCACCACTAAAAATAAACAAGTGTCTGAATGTGGACTTTTCATCATCTTTATCACCTCCAAAGTCTACATTTGAATAACCTAATACTTCCAACATTTCCACTTGGTATACTAGTTTGTGTTGTAACGTGTCCTTGATATGCTTCCCAATCTCTTAATAGCTTCCCAATGTACTAGTCCAGGATTATTTTGATATCTGCTAACCAAACTCACTGAATATGTCAACTATGGTATAGTGCACAACATAGCATACATTAAACTTCCAACTACTTTTGCATATAGTATTTTCAGAGGTTTCTGTTCCTTTACAGGATATTGACTTTTATTCAATCTTTTTCCACACACATATAATGTAGGTGCAAGGGCACAATTTTGCATTCCAAATCTTTTAAGTACAGAGTGTAAATGCTTTTCCTAATTTATACTCAACATTTTAGACTTCCGATTTCTAAGGATCTGTATTCCAAGAATATAAGATAATTCTCTCATGTCCTTCACCTCAAATTTCTCATCAAGTTCAATTTTCACTTTATTCAACAATTTTATGTCATTTGCGGTAAGTAAAATACTATCTACATATAAAGATAATATTATAAAACTACTTTTACTTTTCATGACATACACACAATTGTCTATTCTATTTGAGATCAATCCCATTTGGACAATCACATTATGAAATTTGAGATACTATTGTCTAAAAGATTACTTTAATTCATATATTGATTTATTTAATTTGCACACTTTTCCCTCATGTCTTTCCTCCTGAAAGGCTTGAAGCTGACACATGTATATGTCTTCCTCCAATTCTCCATTAAGAAATACAGTCTAAATATCCATATGATGTAATTCCAAATTTAAGCGTGCCACAAATAATAATATAATTCTAATAGATGCAAACCTTGCTCCTAAAGAATATATTTCCTAGTAGTCATTTCCTTCCTTCCGTATATAACTTTTAGCTATCAATTAAATCTTGAACTTGTCAATTAACTCATTTACCCTCAATTTTTTCCTGAATAATCATTTGCATCTTATAACCTTCCTTTTCTCAGGTAAATCATACAATTTCTAAACATTATTTCTTTTCACAGAATCAATTTTATCTTTCATGGGTTCGAACAAAAAATTGTTCTCATATGATTTAATTACATTATTATATGTAATAGTTTCCATATGATTTTTCTAATCTATATCTGTCAAGAAATATAATGGCTCACAAGAGTACAAATGGTAATCATTCATCCATGAAGGTTGAATGCTCTTTTTTTAGTGTTTGTTGGGGATTTGGATAGGATTCCACTAGTTGTGCAGAAACAAGATCTAATAGATTCCTCTTTAGCACCACGAACAACTAATCAAACGATAAAGGAAAAATAGATAAAACACAAAAAGAAGAGAAAACACACACAAACACAAGGATTTATGAGGCAGAGAGAGATATTTTACTATGAACAAAGATGATTACAAAGTCGAAGAGATTAATGTAGAAAAAAAATCAAAAAAACTTTATCTTAAAATAAGAGAGCCGATGGTACCAAAAACTTTTTAGGGTTGGAAGAAGCAATCCTCTAAATTGTTTACACATGTAGCCTAAAAGGCTAATTTTCTAAGATAATATCCTAAAATATCTCAAGATAATATCTTAAGATAAAATATCCCTAAATTATCTCAAGATAATACATAATCAGTGGACCTAAGGCTCAGCATAATCATACAGTACTCTTGCCAAATAAGGTTAATTCAAAGCACATATCTCAACAAATTTCCACTTTGACTTGAATTCTTCCATATGTATGGTGCTCCTCTCTCTCTTCCAAACAAGTTATGTCACGTACAACATGAGTCAACCAAGTTAACATATTCTTTGAACTTGGTCATTAGACGAGGCTTTACCACTATGTCAACCTCTTTAATCCTTTTCGCTATTGCTCTGTACTTTGACTTTTTAGTATGAGAAGGCTCCACTATAAACTTTTGTGATAAAATAACTTCTAAAGAATTGCTTGGCACTTCTGCATCACAACTTTTCTCAACTACTAATAATGCATGTGCAAACGTTGACTCTGTGTATCTGAAGGGTGGCCTGTTTACTCCTTGTGTACTCCTCCTTGCACTGCAACACCGGCAACTAAATTTCTCCGCAAGATGTAGAGACTTCTTGATCTCCTCACCAACATGACAAAATGACCATCCTTGGTGGCTGTCAACACTCCATCTTTAGCTGAGTATTTGCACCCTTTTCCTTCTAAAGTATCAAAGGAAATAAGATTCTTTTTTAGATCTAGAACATGTTTGACATCTGTTAATGTTACCTTTGTCCTATCATGTATCATCAACTCAACTGTACTTATCCCAATAGCCTTTGACTGTGAGTTATTTCTCATCAATACAACTCCATCTTTAATAGATTTGTAGGTAGAGAACTGATTTCTATTGGAAGACATGTGGTTTGTACACGTGGAGTCTAGATCCAATCATCTTTCGACCTGTATGGGTTAGTGGCAACAAGTACATAATCACGATCTGAATCTTTTGCCTCCACATAACTTGCCTTTGCGAAATTTTCCTTAGACTTTCTTAACAGACCATTAAAGCTTCCTTTTTCCCTGCTCTTGAACTTCCAACAATCATCTACGATGTTTCCTTTTTTCTTGCAGTAGTTACAGAACTAGTGCTTTTCTTGGGATTTGTTTGCTGAATTTCATTCCTTTTTAATTTCTTTCCCTAACTTTAAAAACTTTGGCCTTCCCATAAATGGCATGAGAGTTTATCAACTCTCTATCCATCAAATCTTTCAAGAATAGAGATGACTTAACATCTATCTATTGATATTTCCTCTCTACCATATATGAGAGTTTCTCTAAAATGCTTATAAGATGGCGATAACAAATATAGCAACAAAAGAGCTTGATCTTCATTGTCAATCTTTACATTCATATTTTCTAAGTCAATAATAATTGAACTAAAATCATTGAGATGTGATTTAATAGGTGTACCATCAACCATACGAAGTATGTACAATCGTTGTTTTAGATGTAGTCAGTTTGCAAGAGTCTTGGTCAAGTAAAAAGATTCTAACTTTTGTTAAAGACTTGTCATGGTCTTCTCGTGCACGACCTCTCAGAGAATCTCATCTGACAAACAAAGTTGTATACTTATTAAAGCTTTCTCATCTATCTCTTCCTTCTCATCTTCAGTCATCTCTTTTGACATATTATCCTTTCCCTTCAACGTCTTTGAAACTCCTTGTTGAACTAAAACTACGTGCATCTTTATTTGCCACAAACTGAAGTTGACATCCTGATTGTACTTCTTAATTTCGAACTTCATCGTCATTTTCATGGTTGAATCAAAATCCACAATCAAAGCTCTAATACCACTTGTTGAGGATTTGGATAGGATCCCATTAGTTGTAGGCAAACGAGATCCAACGGATTTCTCTTTAGCACCACGAACAAATAATTAAATAATAAAGGAAAAATAGAAAAAACACAAATAAAAGAGAAAACACATGCAAACACAAGGATTTATAAGGCAGAGAGAGATTTTACTATAATCAAATATGATTACAAGGTACAAGAAATTGATGTAGAGAAAAGATCAAAAACCTTAATCCTAAAATAAGAGAACTGACGATATCAAAAGACTCTTTAAGGTTGAAAGAAGCAATCCTCTAGGTTGCTTACTAAAACCATAAGTTTTCCTTTCATATATAAAGGAGGACTAGAGCACCACAGTGATAGGACAATTACACATGTAGCCTAAAAAGTTAATTTCTTAAAATAATATCTTAAAATATCTCTGTGGATATGGATTTAGGGGTTGATGTAAATGTCGACATGTCCACTCACGTTAACACTTTTTCTTGTGATCCACTTGTCCTTTGCTTTTATGAATTGACAAGACACCTTACAGGAGTATAGTTGTTGTGACAAATGTGGGCTCTTCGATTCACTAGGTCAGTGGCAGAATGTTGCTTGTGACTATGCCAACGAAACCGCACTTCATACGTGTAAGAAGCACACAAAGAACCAATAAGGCCACGACGAAGATGGCGAATCCGAAGAAGGATACTTGACTTGAAAACACCAAAACTAAATAAAAAAAGAGAAAAGAATAAGAAAAGGGAGTCGCCACCTAATCTTTTTAAACCGAAAAGACGATGAAAACTGGATGCACAAAAATGCAAAGAAAATGATGTAAATAAATGTAAATGAATGTATATATGCTTAGTGCCAATGAAGTACAACACTTTGGTCATTGCGGACTAGAGAAAGTGTAAGAACTCCTGTTACGCATGGAAAATGTGTTAAGTATCCCCATACGGTCGAAAAATTGACCTTTCTAGGCTCTTCGTTCGCTTATGAAATTAATGCAAATGCATGCTCACCTAATCTAGAATGTATGCTTGATGTCATTCCAAAACAAATGTGATAAAATGAGATGAGAAATTCAAATGCGATAAAATAACTCAAGCAAAAGTGTGCAAAAGCGAAAATCACAAGATTCGGGAAAAGAAATCAACTTAAAAATCAATGTAGGCATGAGAATGTCAATTAATGTACGTCCTTAGGTGATATGAAATCATGCAAAAAAAATCTGAAACACTCGGAGAGAAACACATGCAGTAAATGGGAAAACTATAAATATTCGTAAAAATTAATAAGAAAAAATAAACCGCAACGGAGCCAATGTAGGCATTTGCATGTCGATTAATGTACACCCTTGGACAATGAAAAACCATGCAAAAAATCAGAAACCACAGAAGAAATCAGATCATAAAAGCAAAAGGGAGTAACTCTGAACATCAACAAAGAAGTCAAGGTCATGATATGACCAATGTAGGCATGTAAATGTCAATTATTGTACGCCATTAGACGATAGATGTGGCTGCAATAAAGAAAGCATACATTGAAATCAAATCAATGATTAGAAGATTCAAATAAAGAAACTAAAGCAAGAAAAAAACAGGAAATGTATTTTGCAATTGTCTGAACTCTAAGCTTTATGCGTACAATTCTCACAACAAAGATTCGTTTGATGGAATCGCTAGTAAGAACCGTTGACTGTATCCATGTTGATGATCCATCAATAGAACTCGTTGACACGAATCATTAGTGAAATTCGCGTGGCCTTTTACCAAATCAGAAAGCAAACTCCAATCAAAATCTATATTAGATTAAAACAAAATGCTCAAAGGTCGATTGGAAAAGCAAGAACGTATCAAGAGGAGCATATTCTTGCAAACAAAACACTAAATCAATCTCTAGATTCTCCCTCCCGTCTAGCTCACTTGAATACACACCGGTCGGCCTTAACAGGAGCCAGTGAGTTCTGTCTAAGGTTCGAAGAGGTAGAGGAAAAGAGGATAAGATCTAGAGAGAGGGAAGATGCAGATCTCACTAAGAAAGCATTCACGATTGTTCTCACGTATCCTCCTCCGCCAACTCCGACTAGGCTACGATGAGAGCAACGGCTCTACCTGTTGTAGTGGAGTAGGAAGGGATAGAAAACACCAAGCTGCGATCGTAAAAGCAAGAACAGGACACAAGGAGCAAACTCATGCAATTGGATCACAAAACGACGCATCGGATCGATCTTGTCAGAGGCTGAAAAGCTCCTTTCGAAGTCCAAAAGGTAGTGGGGAAAAGGAAAAGGCTCAGAAGGAATGAAGACTAAAATCAAGACACAAAAACACTGATTCTTGCTCCACCTCCACTCATGGCCATGAACTCCGATCATGCGTCGATGAGGCCCACGGACTGGAATATCATAGCGACGAGAGCGGTAAAAGGAAGCAAAGCAACATCGACGACTTGGAATTGGAGGTCTTGGACCTATTCCGAGGCCTCAGCCATGTCACGAGTGTCAGTCTTAATGCGAGAAAACAAAAAAGATTCCAACAATTGTCGGAGAAGAAGAAGAAGACCAACAAATGAATATGCAGTGCACGATCAGTGGAAAAACTTACCTATTGAGTCTCGCTGTCTCACTTTGGAGCCTCTGGAATTCACTTGACATTGTTGAAACTGCGACACGATTGGAGGCGAGTGGGGGAGACTGCGACGTGGACTCTGATGCAATAGAGTACTGGATGATCAGGATGCCTAGACAACACCTGTGCTTGCCATGTAGTAGCTTTGGGTGACGTGAATTCGTTGGAGAGGTCAGCTGCTGGAGGAGTGGGTGCTTGGAGTTGCACCAGGGATCACTTGGACTGGACTGGTGTGCTGGAGAGTTGGAGTTTAAGCTGGAGAGTGGTGATTAATGGCGACCTCTTCCTTCACATGTGGCGTGGAGGAGTTTAAATAGGCAAGGGCTTTGAATTGAGGTCGTGGATGCATAACAAACTTAGACGAACGACGATGATGAATTCTGTTGGCTCGTATGGTGAATTCGAAGTTTAATCAGGGGCACCATGGTCCTTGGAGGTCTCAGACCATCGGTAGACTTCTAACAGTACTATTGTGACGGAAGTCTACCGACGGCGACAGCGGATCCATATGAAAACCCCTCTCTTGTCCACTTTTCTCATCCAAAGCCTAGATCTATGTTGTTCTGTTGCCACCGGCCCTGTCCCCTCCTGTCCAGGCCATCCACGAGTTCCGTAGGCTCCGTCCAGGTCTCCCACCAGTCCTGTAAGGCTCGTCCAGGCGGTCCGCGAGTTTCGCCGGCTCCGTCCGTCTTCCGCTGGCTTCATCTAAGCCTTCCACTAGTCTTGTTGGCTCCCTCCAGGCCGTCCACCACTCTCGTAAGCGCCATTCAGCCCTTCCAAGCCCTCCTGTCTCGCTGTCAGGAGCCTCTAGCCCCTCCAGTCTCGCCAAGAGGGGCAGTCTAGTCCCCAAAGCCGTCGTTCGTCCTCTCAGGCCACTCGAGGCCCCTTGTCTAGGGATTCCAGCGCTGTTCCAACCTTGTCATCGACGTCGTCGTCTCCAGCCCATTCCTCTACCGCCTCCACCCTCTAAGCGTGTCACTGACCCTCATCCAGCCATCGTCCAAGCCTCCGCCAATGTCGTCTAGCCATGTCGCCGTCGAGGAAGGGGGAGAGGAAGTAGGAAGGGAGGGAGAAAGGGGGAGAGGATGCATACCAACGTCGTCCGCGAGCTTCGCCGTCTCCTTCCTCCGTCGAATTTGTCTTCCTCATCGTCTGTGTTGCTGCTCCTGAGGTGAAAAGTGAAGAAGATGAGTAGGAGAGGAGAAGGGGAGAATGAGAAGAAAGGGAAAAAAAATGAAAGAAATTAAAAAAGAGAGTAAAAAGGAAAAAAATAAAGGAAAAAGGGAAGAGAGAAAGTGAAAGGAAGAAAAAAACAAAAGGAGAGAGAGAGAGGACGTGGGTGAAAAAAAAAAAGGAGAAAAGAATGTGTGAGAAGAAGATAAGAGAAAAAAAAAATACTTGTCTTAGACGGTCTTCAGATCTGACATCGTGTTCGTTGTGTGGATATGTCACGCCCACACGTGTTGGTGTAACAGTCTAGTTACTTATTGATGTTTTTGATCTTGCGTCGTCTCCGTTGTGTGGACCTGTCAAGTCCACGTGTTGATATAGTAGTCCGACTGTTCTGCTAGTATGTTTTTTTAAATCAAATCTTCTTCTTCGTATTCATTTATGTAACAAGCTGTGCATGTTAGATGCTCTAGCTTGAGGGGAAGTGTTAAGATAAATGGATCCTTATATGGATCTTTATATTATCCAGTTAATAGATTGCTTATGAGTTAAGTATATCTTCTCCTATATATAGGAGATTGTAATTCTTTATTATGAAATAACATAGCTGTTTTTCTTTCTCATTCCACATAGCATATTTTGTAGAATGCTCCATCTTAAATTCTTATCTTGTATGTTCAGGTTTCAATTTAATGTTAAAGATTGCCTTAAATTCTTATCCTGCAAAACCTAGTTCATCCCTAAATTAACCCAAAGAAAGCCATAATAAGAATACCCCTTTTTTAGAAACCAGAGAAATATCATCTCAACTTTTAAGTTTTGCTTCTACGACAGAGAAGGTTCACATCCAGTTCATGTTAAGCACAAGGAACCAAAGTATTTATTACTAAGGTCAATGATGGAAATCGTGCTCTACAACTTAAAAATTTGTAAAAAGGTAACTAATTAGTATGAGAAAGCTACAGACACAAGCAGAAAATCTACTTTCATATGGACAATATTATAACAGCTAATCACGACTGAATTCAATCAAGGAATAACACAAAAGAAAACAAAACCCATGGTACTTGCCCATGTTTTGAATGAGCCTGTGACTTTGTGAGTATGGTTTTGGAACCCAATCAATTGACCTCATTCTCAAATCAGTGCAAAACCCCCAACTCGAACAAAAGCATAGCAATGCAATACAAATAAAGCTCTTGATCGGATGTCCCTCAAAGTGGCGTTCAAACACCACAGAAATGAGTATCATCCGACTTCAAATAGCAAGGGTACTCAAAGAGGCATAAGAACCGATGATTGAATGTAAGCAAATCTATTCCAACATACCCAAATCACAAAAGAGAAACCAAAATAATCACACAAACCAGATCTGAAGCACGAACACACTAAAATCCACTTCAACATACCCAAATCACGAAAAACACGAAACAAATGAGAAACCCAAGATACAATATGAAATAATCTTATAAACCAAATCTGAAGTAAGAACTCAAGAAAGAGGTTGACATATTTTCGTAGACGAGCTCCTTCGCCTACAACCTCTGTTGGACACTACTGTCATCATTTATGCCTCCATTGATCACACCATCTTCGAGAAGCTTCGCTGCTTCAAGCTTTGCATGGAGAAGGACGAAACTTGTCAGAAGAGAAGAGGAAGAAGAAGAGCAACAAAGTGGAAGGTGAGGGGTGGGAACAACAAAGAAGAAGGTCACCAAAGAAAGAAGGAAGAAGAAGAGCACGGAAAGGACAAGAGTTATTTTTTACAGGAGAGAATAGGATTCATGGGATGGAGATTACTTGTTGTAATATTATGTTTTAAACAAGGACAATAGAGGAAATAGATGAAAAAAGATTCCAACATTTTTAAAAACGTTAACTCCCCTAGCCTTTTTTTCAGTATTTTTTATGAGTTTACACATGACAAAAAAACTGACTTTTTTAATAAGCTAACTTTTTTTTGTGTTTAGTTCAACCCTTTTTCTATAAGTAATTATTTCAAATAAACTGTAGGAAATAATCATTACCAAACATTACCTAAGTCATATGTAGTTTAAGTGGGAGATTGTTATATATATATATATATTTATCAAATGTATAAGTTTACATATATTATTAATTATGCATTATTGATTGTCCAAACGTATTTACCTATTTAAAGTGATCTAATAAGATTTAAGTTATTGAACTTAATAACATTTCATGACATGAGTTTAATTAAGTGTAGAAACCAAAAGATCTTATTTTCTCTTGTTATGTTGGACAAAATTAGAAATAAGAAATAAGACATATATAAACTGTTGTGGTCCCCAAATCCAACATAACTGACACACTTTTCTCAATCCTGTCCTGAGAAAAGAGATCTCATTCTCTTCGGAACCGATATGCACAAGACTTCAAATATTGAAATCTTAAAATTCAAAATCAAAACCTCAAGATCCAAAGTATTAACCTTCTTTATGGTTTCAAATATGCTTCCGATTATATTTTATCTTTATGGTTGGACATGTTTAATCCTATAAGAGAAGATGTTTTTCCTCTTTAATGTTCTTCTCCCAAACATATATCAAATCCAACAAAAAATACTTAGATGGTACTACGAGATACAAAGCCTGAACTTTAAAGAAATACTGCTAGATGAATAAGCCTTGGTCAGTAGTTCACAACAAAAAACAAAATATCTCATTCAAAAGAAAATAGAATCTAATGGAAGTTGATTTTGGTTAAACTTGAGCATGAAAAAAACAATAGCCAAACGCAACCAAATAGAAACCAATGAAATAGTCCTAGATGAAGTTATAAATTCCTTTGATTGCACAAGGCCAAAAGTGAAACCAGGTCAGAATGAACAACATCGATATTCTCCCTCTGCTGCTGTTAAAGGTTCATACAATCAAAGTGATGTACTCAATGTAGCAAGTATAAATCCAACAAGACGACAATTACCACTAACCTCCAACGGATGCATGAGCTATAGCAGCCATCTCTAGAGCTTACCAAGTAAAACAGATTCTACACGCTGTATTGAAAAGGCCAACTTCTGCCTAAAAATGCATCGCAATTAGCTCTCTGACATCACATTTTCGTATATTTATCACCAGCATTTCGGTTGATGAAAAATGTGAAATATCACAACAATGTCGTCGTGGAGCATTCAACTAAAGAGCACGATGCAAAAAGCCAAGGACAAGTGTTATTCAAATATGGTAGAAGTGTAGAACAATATTTATTGAAGCAATCGCAACAAGGTCATGATTATGGGGAAATCTCAAGCATCAAAGAAATTGCAATACCTGTTCACTTCGAAGATCAAGCTTCTGTGACAACACTTTGATCTGTTTTACATTCTGCATGGAACTGTTGCTTGATGAACAATTCATAGTGCCATGTCTACTGTAAATGCTCCATATCCCATCCACGTCCAGATGAACACTATCAAAATAGAATATGATAGGTTGCTTACAAGGATCTTTGGGAACTTTCCGGATTTCAAACATATATTGATTGGGACAACTATTTGATCTTCTCTTCCATGGTGTAAATGTCTGCTTCCGAGCAAGAAGATCCAGAAGAAGCTGGTTTCCTTCAAAAACTTGAACAGCGTAACCCCAAGAAACTGAAATAGTTCGTGACATTTGACGGTCATAACAAACAGTTTGCTGCAGAATTCTTCCCTGATCAACTTTTGCCGCTTGAAACAAATGCTTTAAGGCGTCCATTTGGCTAACACCAGGGAATATAGGCTCTATATAATCCATATGATGGAGAGATAACAAAGGCACTAATGGATGTGCAGACAGAAATCCAAAAATATTCCCCCGAAGATCAACCTGAGATTAGTCAATGTGATCTCATCAGCATCTTACAATCGGAAATTTAAAAAAAAAAAAAAAAACTCAGTGATTATAAGCAAAGATGCAGCTTGTGCAGCCCAACATGTTCGATCAATCACATAAATAAGCGTTAGTAATACAAAGACAAAAATTGACATTGATTGTGAGCGAAAATGCAACCTGAGCCAGACTACATGGCCGATCGATCACATACCCAAAATCCCAGAAAAGTATATAACTGTGGGATACACGTGTAGGTAAGTAGTCGGCATTACTTTAAATACTAGACTCGAACATGAGAAAAAGAACAAAACAGTTTTCCATCGATTGGGTCAGACCTTATGTTTTTTTTTTTTGGCAATGGTAAGTAGTATTAGAAATTAATCTCAAGGAAGAAATTTCAAGGGAATCAAGGATCCAAAGTATCACAAAATAACGAAAGCAAGGCAATATTCATGTCAATATTACAGACAGCCAGCAAAACTGGTAATGAAGTTTTAATTTTTATAAAGATAAATAAAGCTACTGCTCTATATCTTCAGCAGCAGCAGTTGGATGTATAGTGGAATCATTAGAGGTGGGAGGAGCATCTGAAGAAGCTGTGAGGTTCTCAGCCCAAGCAGCCTTCATAGAAGATAATGAACTCCTCAGATTCTTCTTTTCAAAACCTAGTAGAAGAGAATCTAACCAGTGCCCTATTAGTCCAATTATATCAGAGATAATGACATGAGAAGACTTAGAATTTTCACGAAAAATTCTGTTGTTTCTTTCTTTCCAGGTTATCCAGAGAATAACTTGAATCAAAACAAACCAACTGCAGTTATTTAAATGGAATTTAAGGACAGGTTTATGCAGATATAAGTAGCCTAGATTATAGAATTCAGGATATAACTGGGAACATAAAAAAAAACTGCCAAATCTATGAAACAAAATCGCAAAACATAAACAGATGGATATTAGTTTCTGTATTTAGATTACAGAAAATACATGTAGATGATCCAATCCACCCTCTCTTTAACAAATTTTCCTCAGAGATGTTTTTATTGTGAATAACAAGCTAGGAGAATAACTTAACCTTGAGGGGGGCCTAAGTCCGCCAAATCTGCTTAAACAGATTAAATCTAAGGCCATCATCATTCAGAATCTTATAACATGATTTAACTGAGAACTTGGAAGAAGAGGATAGAGTCCAGGATATAACATCCCTTTCCTCCTCCAGATTAATAGATTGCATAATTTGTGCCATCAAATCCAATTGAGATTGCAAAACATTGTAATCACAGTATAGTGCTTTGGAAATATCCAACAACTTATTAAAATCAGAATCAAACATGTTATAAATTTTGTAAACAGAGGCTTTCTTCCATCTACAAATAGAGAATAATTGAGGGAGTAAATATTTTAGTTTTGCCCTATCCCTCCATTTCTGTTCCCAGAATAGTATATCTTTCCCATTGCACAAGTGGAAAGAACTAAAACAATTAACAATATGAAATTTTTTTTTCAAGCAAAGCCATAAAGGGGAGCAGTGGTTAGAAGAAGTATTTAGAAAAGCCCCAGGCCCTAATACCTTCATATAACTGATCTTCACTAGCTCTTTCCACATAGCATGACAATCCCAGGAGAGTAATTGCCAGACTAATTTAGACTTAAGTGCAAGATTAAAATTTCTGAGATTTAAGATCCCCCAACCGTTTTGCTTTTTAGGACTACAAAGAGCACCCCATTTAACTAAATGTCTGCCATTATCAGCAGTAGGGTCAGACTTCCAGAGGAAGTTGTATCTAAGCTTATCAATGTCCTTCTGAATTTGTCTGGGCATATGCAAGACAGACATATAGTAAGTAGGAATTGCGTTTAAAACAGAATTAATCAGCGTCAATCTACCACTAAGGGATAGAAAGTGAGCTTTCCAATGGGATAGCTTTGATGCTAATTTCTCCAGGACGGGAGACCATTCCCTACGTGAGGCCCTCCTATAATGAAGTGGAAGACCCAAGTAAGTGATGGGCAAGGTTGCAGATTTACAACCTAAAAGCTTACAGGCATTATCTACTGTTTCCTGTCCAACCTTAATACCAGTAATAGAAGATTTGGAGAAGTTTATTTTGTTGAATCGAATGGCTCCTCTAGAAGGGGGTGAATAGAGAATTATCAATTTTAGAATTACTTCGACTACTTTTTGTAGTTTAATAGAAATTGCGTACAATGGATACTATTTAACAAATATAATCAAGCTTTTCTACTTATGCAATTATCTAACATGCAAGAAGAGGAATAGAGTAATTGATATAGACAAAGAATTTATAGTGGTTCGGCAACCCCGCCTAGTCCACTCCTCAAGACGCTCTTGAGATTTTTCCCGTATTAAAATAAAATAAAAGACTTACTTGTTGGCTACACCACCAACCGCTTGCTTGCTCTTCTCACTTCTCTATCCCCGAGAAGCTAGAGTCCTTTGCTTTGTTGCTTATACAGATATCAGAAGTTTCCCGCTCACAGAGATTGATTACAACAGCAATTACACAACAAGATCTCGTGAGGAGAATGGAAATGAAAATAATGCACAATATTACAACTTTTTCTCAATGATAGCTCAATGATTCACAATCGGTTGCTTTTCCGAGGCTTGTATGAGTTCTATTTATAACCGTAGGATCACCTCGATATGTGTCTAACGACTATAAAACGGTCATAAACAACTAGTTGAACGGTATACCGTTTTGACCATGGTATGCCGAAAAAGATCTTTAATCTTCAACTCACGAGCAAAACGGTATGCCGCAACTCCAACGGTCTGCCGTTTTCTCTAGAAACGGTATACCGTTTTGTGACGGTATGCCGTTGAATTGCATTGTTTTCTTTTTCTCTTCTAATCCGGAGTGCTGTTGCTTCTGCCGTTTTTTCCTGAAACGGAATGCCGCTCCATCCACGGTATGCCGTTTTCAGTTCAGCTTTTGTTCTTGCGGAGTTCCGTTTTTTACTGAAACGGTATGCCGCTACTGATGCCGGTATGTCATTTTTGATTTTTTTGATAAAACACTTGTATACATATTGAATTTATACAGAAAGCACTTTATATCTTTTTCATGCTTTAATAATTATGAAAATATGCACTGGTAAGTAATCATCAAAATTAATGTAATATTTCTAACAATCTCCCCCTTTTTGATGATGACAAAATTAAAGTATAGAATACAGAATTTGAGATATGATGCATAAAGATTTTTCAAAAAAAGACTTATTTTGTGCAAAATTTATCTTTTCCTCCCCCTGAGTATCAGCTTTCATATTTTCATATATTTTGAAGAATAATTTCATAGAATATCGCCATATTCATAGTTTTCATATTTTCATATATTTTGAAGAATAATTTCATAGAATATCGTCATATTCATAGTTTTCATATTTTCATATCATATCATATTCCAAATCATATTTTCATATCAAATTTGCATATCATATATCATATTTGCATAAAATGTGCATTAATATTTTCATATCATATTCCAAATCATATTTTCATATCAAATTTGCATATCATATAGCATGTATCATATTTTCATACTTATATGTATAAGGTATATACCTTATACCTTACTCCCCCTTTTTGACATAATCAAAAAGCATACACATAATCAATCAGATTTAAAAAGATAATCAAGGAGTACAACCAAGATTCAAGGCAAATAAAATTTATAACATTCAAAGCAAATAAAAGTCATAACATTTAAGGCAA